>VWZT01011242.1:1120387-1140155 GCA_013397055.1 Pachycephala philippinensis
GCCCCCCGCGCCTGCGCCGCCGCCCGCGCCCGGGCCGCCATGTCGGGTCAGGGCCTCCCGCGGGCGCGGGGCGAGGCTGAGGGACAGAGCCGTGCTCGGGGCTGCGTGAGGAACTCGGAACCGCTGAGTCAATTAGGTTGGAAAAGAGCTCAGAAGTCCTCGAGTCCAGCCTACGACCCGGCACGACTAGACTATGTCCAGTCTTTCCTTGAATACCTCCAGGCGTGGTGACTCCGCCACCTGCCTGCGCTGCCCATTCTAAACTGAACTCCCGTTCCCCAAAATGAACATCTCTGTATAATGAACCCTGTGCTCAGCACAAATCCCAACCAGCCACTAGACACTGTGAAGAAAATAACCCCAGCCAAAGCCAACACGTTCCACTCATTATTCCACACCGTTGACATCTTGCACACTCGCCCTCCTGCTTCTGAGAACAGTCCTTCACCCACGTCAACCAGGGTGACAGGCCTGCTACATGGCCTGACAGGATGGATTTCATCAGCTTAAAAGCTTCTTAGGTTAGATATTAGAAAATTTAGGTTGGATATTAGGCAGAGGTTCTTCACCCAGAGGGTGGTTGGGCACTGGACCAGGGTGCCCAGGAAAGAGCACAGCACCAGCCTGACAGAGCTCAAGAAGTGTTTGGACAAAGCTCTTAGGCACATGGTGTGACTCTTGGGGATGTCCTGTACAGGTCCAGGAGCTGGACTTGATGATCCTTGTGGGTCCCTTCCAACTCAGAATATTCTGTGATTCTTTCAAGCCATATATGATGGCAAAGGCTACAGTGTGTGTTGTAGGGGGAAGAAGGGGTTTCACCATCCCCCAGAAAACGCTGCAGATGCTGCTGCCCCTCAGAGCAAGACCTGCTTTGGTTCACGTCTCAGTGAAGGTGGGGTTTGCCCCAGGAAAAAACACCAGCGTGGAACCAATCACTTGTAAAAACACAAAACGCTATTTCTTTGTGTGCAGGTGGCTGCGCTACAGCCCACAGATCCTCCAGGTCAGCCCAGAATACCATGTACTAGTACACTTGAGCACTTCAAACAAAAAAAATAGGCTGCAACAAACATCACCTGCAAAGTTGTTGACATCTAATTTGCATACAGGATAATGATGTGTGACTCAGCCCTGGTCACACTGTGAGTGCGTGGTGATGCCAGAAATAGCTCCTCCAGATGCCTTGGCCCCAGCATGAACTACAGAGCAAGCGTGTTTCCCGTGAGGGGGCAGTTTCCTATCCCCCGCCCCCAGCTCTGTGCTGACTGAAGGCCTGTGGAAGAAAATTAATGAGATGCATGCTCTGGTCCTCATCCCCAGCGTTGGTGCGATGGCTATAGACTGTGCATATGTCCTGGGGGGGTTGTTCTGCCGTTTGCCACAAACTGAGCACACTCGCTCAACATATTTGTTCACTCTCTTCCCCTCGGAGATTTTGGAAGATACAGAGCATGATGGAAGGCAGCCCAATTTGCTTGTTGGATGGGCTCCCTTATCGGTGGGTTGAAACAGCGAATGTTCAGACTCTAATAAGTACCTCCAGAGCTGGGGATTGGAGCACGATGGAAGTTGTCTGCCCCCCCTTGTCTGGCCGGTGAAATCAAACGGCACATGGAAGGCGCTGCTTTAGCATCCAACAGATAAAAGAAAGAATATGCTTTGACTTTCCTGGCCAAAATTTCCCCTCTCCCATGCTGTTGCACAATATGGTGCACTGGGCTCAGAGAATATCTGCTCATATGCTATACGGGCACATCACCATAAACTTTCTTATAATTCTCAACTTTCATTTCATTTTATTTTTTTAAGAAGTTGCTAGCTGTTACAGCTGAGGAGAGAGAGCACCTCATCTGGAAACGGGTATTGCAATAGCTCACGTGCAGCTTACAGGCTCTCTGTAGACATTCAATTTGCAAACAGCTGCAGAGGTTTGAAACATTTGTGCCCTGCCGTTCCCTTTTCAAGCTGTTTATAGAGTCCCTTGGGCATTGATTACTACCTGGGTAGCTCTCCCAGCTGTTTGAGTGCTCCCTAACCCACTTCAAGCAGAATCAGCTGAGTTCAAACAATATAAGTAGGAGCCATACTCTAACTGTGTTGATTGTGCCTGAAGTGGGTTAGGGAGCATTCAAACAAGTTGGTTTGTTAGCAGAAGTGAGGGGAGGGGTAAGACACAGTAACATCTTAAGCTGTTCCAGAAGACATCTGTCTGTAGTCTAAATAACATAGACATAAGTCCATGGAGTACCTGGAACAGAAATTGTGCCATGAAACTATGATGACATACGTCAGCTGATGGTCTTAGAGCAATGAGAAATGTGAAAACATTCATTCCTCCTGGTGCTATATTAGAAACCCAGTGTGTAATGATTATTTAAATGGCAATAACAATAACTAGTTTCTAAGGTAGAAAAGGAAGAAGGAAACACTTGATCTAAGATACAGGGAATGATAAACTCTTCCAAAACCATCATCAATGTGGCATTTGGAAGATACCCTGGCCTCTCCCTCAGAACACAGCCCTTGTAATTGTCATTTCATGCTTTAAGTGCACAGGCATCATTATCTCCTGCTTTCAACACCATATAGGTCACCCCAGTTGCTGAGTTTAAACTGTTCTGGAAGTGAAATGGACACCCAAGGAGATCTCAGTTTGGATGTCTGTAGAGCCTGCCACAAGTTACATAATTTAGGCTTTGTTGTTTTGTCTACACCCCTTTTCACCAGAGCATCCAAATGCCTTCCAGGAATGTGTTAAGTGATGTGGCTAAATATCTGCCACTCTTTCATTTCAGGCTCAAAGGCAGAACTGTGTAGGCAGGAGAGGGTTGGGGGTTTACTTTTTATTTTAGGGGTTTTATCTTAAAGTGTTGATGTTACTTATGTTTACAACAAAGAAAGTAATCTAAGGGGGTAGAAGGTGGTGTAGCTTTGAAAATCGTTTACTCCCATGAGAATTTATTCAGCACTAACAGAGCAGCTCCCAAGAAACTCAGATAACTTTGAAATTGCACATCTGCACTCAGCCATGAGAAACCAGTATGCAAGAAGAGGGTGCTTGTGATGCTTTGTGTTAAGATGAACTGCACGTTGTGTTCTAGATCGTGCATCTCCAGAGGTAATAGTGCCATACCCAGCTGTATCATGTTGCTGTTTCAGGGAAGGGGTAATGGAAACCCAGCTTTGGTTACATCTGTAATCTGCCAGGAGGAGACAGGGGTTCTTAAACAAAACAGATACACAAGCTTAGTGACAGCTCAGAGTCCAGGGCCATCACCAAATGAATTAGCAGGTTAACCAATTGTGTTTGCACACGCTCAAAGAAATGAGACTACAAAAAAGGTTTTCTTTGTTTACGTAACCTCTCCCCTGCTTGAGATCAGCTTCAGTCAGCTTTTCCTCCTTGCTGAGCTGATCTGTAAAAGCACTCAGCTATCTCAGTGGTACTGATAACACCTAAGATCTGCAAAAGGACTGTGCTGCTGGCACTGTGGGTCTTCTTCACATTGCCCAAACAACCTACCTGCAGGCCACAGGTTCATGGTAAATTCTAGTTAAAGGGATAGTGGTCAGGGTGTACATCTTCTTCTTGCTTAGTGGACACTTTCACAGAGGCCCTGAGAACATTCTCCTGCACTTCTGCCTCCTCACAGAGAGGTCACCAATATCTTGAATCATGTAACTTGAGGATGAGGGAGCATTATCGCATGTCCCCTGAAGTTTCTGTGCTGTCCAGCTATCAAGCTTCATCCAAAATAATTTCAGCTATATTTTGGGGGTTTTTTTTAAATTACTTTCAAATCTAAAATTTCAATCTTTAAATACGTGGCTGATCAGCACTCTTTCTTTAGACTTTGATTTTTGGTGTGGAGAACTGCTATCATATCATAATCAGTGAGTTACTGTTGAGTTAGATAAACTATCCCCTCTGACTTTGTTCATCTGACCAGCCAAAACCAGTGCTGACATCTCAGTCACAAATACATGATTGAATTCCCACCTTGTTTTCTAACTACCAGAAGCGATGACAACATAAGACTCACTTCAGAAGCTCAGCAAGTAGCAGCACAAAAGACAGGTCTTTAATCCCTTGATCGTCATAAACTTGAGGTTGGTTTAAGAGCAGCTGTTATGCAGCTGTCATCCTACAATCACTTAGGAAAGGTCCCCCAGTAATGGTGTTCACACACCAGCAATCATAGAGTGTTAACTCAATCACTAAAAAGCAAATGGATGGAGAAGCTAAACCTTCCCCTTGGCTGCAAAGCCCCCCCCCCCAAAAAAAAAAGCAGCAACACAGTGCAAACTATTCATACAAATATATCTGTAGAGCACACATTAGCTTATTGCATATTTATACCTGTGCACAGCTATTTCTTGGACCATTCTTCAGCAGGGTACTTCAATCCACCTGCAATTTAAAGCACATGAGTACTCCCACTGAAAACAACAGAACCATCCACGTCCCTGAAGTTATGTGTCCTTTAAAGAAGTCTGCAAATCGAGGCCTTTAATTCCTGCCAAACAGACCTTACTATACTGTGGCAAAAAACTACAAGCTGCTTATGCAAACAGTCTAAAAAGGTACTTGCTGTCTTTAAATTATATCAGGGTCTTATGATACAAGACAAGTTAAAGAGAGTTTGGTTGACAGGGGACAGAGATGTATTTTGCAGAATAAGTGTCTTATTTCTGAGTGTCTTTCCTAGTTGTGTATCCCACTGTTGTGGGATCCCTTCTGTGCTTCATAGATTCATGGGGCAACATTGCCATTTCTGGCACCTGTCTGTTCAAAAGAAGTTGTTGTCTCCCAGGTAAAAATCTTTCAGTGCTTCTCAGGTTTCTAAAACATCTCCTGTGTCTGCTTTTTCTGTGCTAGGCTTGAACAGAATCAGAATCCAATACTCCTGTTGATATTGTATTACCAGCCATGATATAATAAACTACTTCCTACCTTCCTCTTCCTATAAGCCACTCTAGATTTACTATTGGTGTGTATTTTCTTAAATTTTGCACAGCGACTTCCTACCTCTCTTTCCTGAATGGCCACTGTTAATTTAGATCTACTCAGAAACGTTTTGGATTCTATCTAATCTATTTTCTATTTATACCACATTCATCACCATGGTAGCTGAATGCCTTAGAAAGTGCCTTTGAGGTAGAGGCTATGAAAAGCTTATTTTAAACCACTCAGATTCTTTGCCTTTAAAATTGAATTCTCACAACTTCATCTTACGCCAGCTGAGAAATTGCCCTTTTGCACTTTGCAAGGAACCGTCTGTAATTTGAAGCCAGTCCAGCATGACTTGGGACCCAGTGTTAGCTGAGAATATCAGCTGCAGCAACTCTGACACCTATGTAAATAATACACTTATATTTCTCATAGTTCTCATATTCAAAGAGAAATATTATTATATAGAACATTCATATTTAATTAAGGCAGCAGTTCCTCAAACGTGAGCAAAACCAGGAGACTTGCAGTAAATTCATGATCAGTTTCACCTATGTTAATGTGCGTGTCTACCTCAAAATCTGATTATTGACTGTACAGTCTCAGTCTGCATATTGATGTGTATATGTATATATAATGACATAACTGTGTCACATGGTTTTAAAAGAGAACACCCAATTATACCCAATATTGTTCCATATACTCTATATCCTTTGTGATGCTGCACCATGAAATTTGCAAAAAATTGCACCTCTGATTTTAAAAAGAATATGCCAGAAGCCATGTTTTTACATCAGGGGATTTTACACCTGCACTTCTGAAGAATTCTGGCAAACAACAGAAGGTCTAGCCAGTACTTGGGGAAAGTCTGAACTACTCCATTCATCCTATCTTGCTTAACAATCCCAGCAATACACTAATGAATTGTAAATTTAAGGAAGAAAAAAAGAAGTCTGCCCATATTCAACATGGGAATAGCACAGATTCAGTTGTATTTGTCAAGTTTTTATATTAATTGTAGTGTTCACTTTCAAATTCCTCCACTGGGTTTTCGGTTTGGTATTCTTAGGAAAACAGTTTCTGTTATCTGACAGTTTCTTCCCTTCCTCCAACAAACTCACTGGGCAATTTCAACCAAACTTGAGTCAAGGTATAGGCCTGAAAGATTTCCAGGAGTTGTGTAAAGAAAATCACTGAGATTCTTACAGGGAAAAGCCAGTACTGTGCTCACAGAGAGACTGCAGTATCAGCACAGCTCTATTATTAGACAGCAGCAAATTAACAAATTAACATGGCAGAGGCAACTTCCCAGGTGCCACTATCTAAAGGACTATTTGCTTATTTTGCCTGAAATAGCTACAGAAACCCCGCATAAAGGCACAGAACGCAGCAACACAGCGATGAATCTGTCACTGTTGGAGCGTGTATGGCCACCCAAATAAAAGCCACCAGGACAGAGAGAGATTTAAGTTCCTGCAGGGGTCCTCCAGGATGCAAACAATAACCCAGCTCCACACGATATAGAACCACCCCCGCTCTGAGAAGTGCGTCACCCATATGTGTGTGCTGAACCTCCTGTCCAATGGTTCCATCCTTAAATAAAATTGCCTGCAAACTGAGCTAAGCCTCTATTACTCTAGATTGACAGCTGCACATCTTGTCTCTTGTGCACTGAATGGAATATTTTCTCCTATTACTGGCTGAGTCATTAAAATACCATTCAGATAACTTTTATGCAATGTAGTTTTTTATCAATATCAAACCTGCTCGAGTTTTGTGGTTGGTAAGTTTCCTATGACATGCTGTTCATAAAGCATAGATGTGTTTGTCACAACGATGCCATATGAAACCTCCTCTAAGGCCCAGAAGACCTGATGGTAATAGAGAAGTGATTTCTTCATACAGACCATGAAGCAAACAAGAGATCCCAATAATCTGATGAGACGATCTCGACATCCTCCAGCCCAGCCTACCTCCGCAGACATGTCAGTAGACTCGTTTGGACAAGCAGTTTGTTGCTTGTTTTCTTTTAAAATACATCAAATGAGTCAACACATCAACAAAGCAGCAACGTATTTCTCCAGTTACTAAATGCATTTGTTAATCAGCCAAACCAGAGATACAGTGAAGCCTCTTTGTGAAGAAGTCTTTGGTTCTCCAAGTCACCGCAGCGCTGTCACATACAACACAAACATCATTTTGATCTAATCAGGCTTTAAGAAAACATTTATTGTAGCTGAATGCAGCTGTCCAAAAATCACAGACATCCAAACTGCATGTGACAGGATCAACCCCAGAGGCACAAAACGGGGTCTGACCAAACCTTGCTGCAGGAGTAGGACACTGGCTGGTCTGAAGCACCATTGAAAGCAACATGCCATTCCTCATCTCCTAACTGCTATTTAGACCAAATATCTCTCTGAGTCTGTGTTTAACTTTCCTAAGCAGCAGAACTATTTTTAAAAAAGCTTTTGAGGAAAAAGTTGTGAATTTTTCAGGTTGCAACAAGTCACACACCAGAAGGGCTCTGAGGCTGGTACTGGCATACAGTACTTGGAGGTGGAAACCCAGCCTTCCAGAGAGGCCAGGGGCTAATTCTCTTCAGCAACATGAAAATCCTGGGATATTCTTTCTACCAACAGTGGAACGGGCTGCTTCATTCTCCAAGGCCTTCCCACAAAAATATTCACAAACTGGAGCTAGACCTTACTTCTAACTCAAGGAAATGCATCTTTATTGGGCATTTGTATATTAAAATTCCCCAAAATCTCTAGTTGGACTTAACTCACTGTGAGTATTTATCCATTTAGCAGCAAAAATGCTGCGTGTGGGGTGTTGTTTTGACTCTAAGTTCACAGGTCCAACATCTAACAGCTGTCACCCACTGCACAGTGCTCAACCTGTGGTTGTTGTCCATTGATTCACACCTTTTTTTCCTTCTCTACCTCAAGCACCATAAAGGTTTATGCCAGCCTCAGCATTTTAAAGTTACATAAGCTCAGTCACTTTCAAAACTTATTATTTCCCTACATAATATATCAAGGGAAGCCCATCTTCCCAAAGCAGTATTTTCATCTTCTACTATATGGACAAAGATAATTTTCTCAAATATGTTTTGCCGCTTCTTCCCCCCCCAGCTCGTGTGTCTCCACTCATATCTCTCTGCATCCAGGTCCACTTGTTTTGGGGCCCTGAAATATCTATCAACTAGCAGATAAACTAGGCTTTTTCCACAACGTACAGAATTTTGCTAATGAATAACAAAATGTTTTGATACTACTGCCATACAGAGGCAACCCGCGTGTTCTGAGTCTCCTGTATCACGGCATCAGCGTTTGCGAAAACAAAACCTTTCAAGTCTGTGAACACCTGGTTTCACACAACACCTTCACATACACCGTAGTGCAACAGGTCTGTTCTGCAACTGGAAATAAAAATACAATTGCAGCACCTGTAAACACATGCAAACCATTCCTAATCTTTGTATCTCGGCTACAGGCAGCAGTGACGGCGCAGGCGCGTGGAGTGGGCTGGGGGTGATTAACCGAGTGGGTGGCGATTCCATTGATCTCTTCACCCTGCTTGTTGCCCAAGCAAAGTAGATCAAAGTTAAATTAAATGTACTTACCCACACAACAAGCAGACCCCCAGCTGAGGCAGACATGCACGGCCACTGTGCCGTAAATCCTTGCATATCAGATTTCCTTTTGCCTGTACTCCCACTCTGAGAAAGGCTTGTAGCAACTCTTTAGAGCAGCTGAGGAAGAAGTACTTCTCTGGGACTTGTGTGGGTGCCATGCCTCTCCTCAGCTGGTTTTGTTTTGTTGTTTGTGGGGGGTTTTTTTGCATAAAGCCAGCTGTCACTACAGCAGCTCAGGCTATCACACCATGAGGTTCAAAGTAAGAGAGACTATCAGCAGATGCAAGCAGTGAGGTGAAGATTCAGTACTAATAATCTCAAAGCCTGACAAGAGGAAAGTGGGAATCACACACTGACAAAATAAGCAGATGCAATCAAGCAGCTGCACCCTTTACAATAGAGCAAGTTTTTATCTTATCTATTTATTACAGATGCACTATTACTTTTCCACTTAGCCAGGCACTCTGGCTCCCTCAGGAAAGGTATGGAATTGGCCTGAAAAAAAATAGGAAAGAAAAATGTTCATACTGTTTGAAAAATGTATCTGCTTCACAGCTTTTTAGATGAAATATGAGATTCTAATGTAATTCAGGAGCTGAGGGTTCCACAGAATGAGGCAATAAAGATTATCCAGCAGTCACAGTCTGCTGGGCACACTGCAGGGACACAGTCACTGCATCATCACTTTGTGAACCCTTACTTACTTTCTAATGACAATGGCATGGGTCATCTCTGTGCATCACACCCCTGACACCAGCATTCCTGCTGGAATTTGAAAAAAGCTAAATACAAGGGGCTTGTTCTATATTGACTTCTCTAATACAATTCAGTTTCAACAACAACAACAACAAAAAGCCTGCTCATTTAAGAGCCAGAAGGTCAGATCCTCCCCATTTTCATTACCAGCAAATCAGCCAGTTTGGGAAACTCAAAATAGTGATTCTGACCACTTATTGCAGTACCAAATGACTCCCAGAGGAACTTATTGTATACATATACGTGTACGTATGTATGTATTTACATCAGTATCAACTTTTGACATCACTTTGGAATAAACCTTACCTGAGGTCTGAAAAAGAAGAAACATACTGAGCCCCTAAAGGCTGCCTCATAATTTTGTTTTCTGCAAAGCTCCCTGGAACAAAGTAAAATAAAACATGATCTTAGTATATCCAAGTGAGCCTTACACAGGAGTTCACTGCAGAACACGAGTGGAGATGACGGTGGTAGCCTTTTGATGATAACTCAGTCTCTCCAGCACACTCCTAGGGTGTTAAAGACCCAGACTCTTGTTTCCCACAGCTCCCACTTCTCTGGTAAGATCTTCCAGCCATCAGAATATAAAATTCTCAGTCCCACTCTCATGCATCTCCTATGACAGCTGGCTCACTGAGCTGCAAAGAGGACAACATTCAATGGGCCGGTGAGAAAGTAAGCATCAATCTGACTCCTTAATTATGAACACCTCCAGAAGGCAGGAATCTGGTTCCCACTCAGTGACTGCTTGTATTTTTCCATTTCAGATTCCACCTATCATTACCTACCTTCCTAGAGCTCAGTATTCTTGATCTGCAAGAGACAAGGACACCCCCCAGGCAGTCCCAAGTCAGGCCTGGTCTCAGACACATCTTCATCTCATCAGCTATCCCAGGAACTTCTTCCTCAGCCCACAGGCTTCATCATCCCATAGACTGATTACAAACAAAAGGAGAGGTATTGCCTCCAGCATACTGACATGGCCTTGGAGGTACCTGTCTTCACCTGGAATCACTGCCTGATGGCCAGGACTTAGTTTTGAGGCATTATTTCACTTTAACCTAATGCCTGAAGCTACTGGGTATATCAAGTCCTTGGTTGTGTTTTCAAAAGCACTTGTGCAACCTCAGATCCCCAGAGTCACTTTCAAACTGACTCATTGAAAACACTCTATACAGGCTCCAGCTATCTCCAGAGGACAAGAGGTGAGTAAGATAGAAAAACAAAGGAGGTAAGTAGATATATGTAAATATATCTCTGTACACAATGATAACATTTAACATCACAAGAAAAATGCATAGAAAGATATTTTACAAATTACATAAACCATTAAGTTTTGGAGTACATATGAAAAATTCCTTTATATAAACCAAGGATACAGTTCCATTTCAGCAGAGGATTCTCTAATGGTCCAGTGGTTTTTCTTATCAGTGCTTTGAACTTAGTTGGAGTTCCTCTGTTTGGAGGTAGTGAGGTTCAAACCATGAAGAGCTTCACTAGTTAAAAACTTTTATTTTAAACTGAACTGGATGTCAAACTAGAATACAGATCTTGACTGTCACTTGACAGTTTCTTCTAAATTCCCCTTTGATGCCCAGTTTGGAACCCAGCACTTGTGAGCAGGTTATTTCCTCCCCATCCTCATCAAGCAAACTGCCACAGGGCTGTCTTGTCTCCTTGCAGGTGGCAGGAAGAAGTAATCACAAAAAGGAAATCCTATCATAGCCTGATAAGCATTATTTTGAGCAGTTTTGTCTGCTAAAGGAGTCCCTGCTCCTACATTGTTCCTCCTTGTGCCTCCTAGGTTGCTGCAAATAAATTAGAGCACGGAGCTGAGCTAGCTAACCCCCCACCTCTTCATTTTCAGCCAGAGTTTTTTTAAGTCAGATTAGCTCTCCTTTTGCACTTCACCACATGCCCAAATGCTTGTGCCAGAGTAGCAGAAGGAGGAGTAAGAGAGTGGGAAGAAGTGGCTCGAAGTAGGAGGAGGTGAGGGAGCAGAAGGGACTTCTTCAGCTCTGAGGCCTGCAACCTAAAAAAATAGCTCCCCTACTGGGATCAAGTACTCCTGGGGTGCCCTTGGGAGGATGGATGTGCTCACTCCCTGAAATGCTTCACTTGATCAATGTTCATGTACTGGAAAATACCTAATTTGCTGTAATGAAGATCTGCCACTGAATGCATCATTTTCCAGTGGGAACATTACCTGTAACAGACAGAGGGATTCAGGCAACCACTGCCAACATCTCCCTCAGTGTGTTGGCCTTTGGGCTTTTCTATGTCTCCAACTTTGTCTTAGGGCACTAAACAGATTCTCACCTAAAGCAACACTGCAAGCAGGCGTTCTGTTGCCTCAGATTTCACACAGCCCACAGTGCAATCACAGAACCTGCAAGCGGCTCGGTTATATTTAGAATCCCACATTGTCATTACTTTCATCCTTCAAAACGGAGGTGGGGGGGAAATAAAGAACAGAGGCAGATGAGGCATGCACAGCTGGAGAACAGGCAGGCATCGCAGCACCGGCTGGGCCTGGTTCACCTCCTGCTTAACTGAAAGGAAGTGGGTGAGAAAAAGAAAATGGACATTCATTTCTCCTGCCGGGATCAACACCTGGCTGCCCCTGCAAAGACAGTGCTCTGGTAATGCTCCGAGCATCGTTTTCTGTGCCAAGTCACCATTGCCACTGAGGAATGAGCGGGCACTGGGAAAGGACACAAGTCAAAGAGCTGCCAGTGAGGAGGGGAGCACGTGGCTGCTGCCTGGACTGAAATATCCCACAGGCAAAGCATAGCGAGACAACACGCTGTAAGGACAAAAGGGACTGAAAATGACAGGTGATAAAATGAAGAAAGAAAGCGGTGTCACAGTTCATCTAGCCATACAGAGGTCAATGCATGCTCATATGTAAGCAGAGATGCTTGTAACTAATGATTTCAATAATTTTTTTGCTAATTCCCTTGGATGTGAAGTGGGATTTTTTTTCCACGACAGGATCCCAAGAGAAAGAGGGCAATATTGAAGATGCAGATAAAGTTTGAATTCTACCTCCAAAAGATACTTCCACAATCGCTCAAACTTATCAGCACTGTTTCCTGTTCATTCTCCAGTCCCCTCATTTATGTCTGTGTTAAAGCATGAGCAGAGTTGCTTCCAAGGGAAGCAAACTGATCTATTTGTGTTCCCTTTCAGTGCTCCTGACGCAGCTTTATTTAACTTCTCAGAGGCAACTCATTTCTTGATAGCATGGAGAACCCTTGCTCATGCAGCTGTAATAATGGGTAAAATCACACAAATTATGCCTTTATTTTTTTATCTCCATGCTACTTTTTACATTAATTTGTGGGGTTGGGGATTACTTTAGTGAAGGCTTTGGCCTGTTGGGGCTTTGCCAATGGCAGGAGGGAAAAGGGAATAAAGAGAAAGATTCTGGCTATTTTATTTTATTTTTGAAGGAACTGTTAGGTTCTCTTTAGAAGGGCAGGCAAACACAACAGTCTGCTGAAGCCTCCAGATTATGGGGTTAGAAGAGCTGTTCTGGGCCCCCATAACTCTATTACTCTCTAAATAATCCTTGTTATCCTTCATTTCAGAAAAAAGCCCAGCAATATTAGGGGCTGTCATGTTCAATTAGAAGCTGTGGTGTTATCTCAGAGTCCTAAACACATCAGCCCCTATCTCCCCTCTCTTGCAAGCCAGCCCCATTCTTTCCTAGTCCTTTGCTCTCAGCATCCTCAGTACCAGTCAGACCAGGGATTCCACTTAAATGATGCACATATTTTGCAGATGTTTCCATGCCCCATTCTCCTCCTACAACTGCATCCTGAGAAGCAAATTTTCCAGTTAACATAGACACAGATCAGCCTCTAGAAATCCAGGACCTTTGTTGATGGCTGTGAGGTGTCAGAAACCCTGCTCTTATTGCACAGGATCCTTGTAGTAACTTTTAATATTTCAGTTAACTTCTGAAATACCAGCTGGACATGGTGAGGTTCTCAGAAATCCATGGTCATGGGCTGTGCAGCTCCCACAAATCTGCTACTGCTTCCCAACTTTCCAAGTTGTCCTAGACATCTCTTTTGTTGTTGACCATCTGTTTAATCAATCCAAGCAAGTGCTTGCATGCAGGTCTTTGGGGGAAGCACTGTAACACACTTGTTGCTGCAGTTGCTATGTGTGAAATCACTCTTGTTGAAATTCTGCTGCCATCAGAGGGTTTATCCAGAAATTGTTTTAGCCTACGGATCTATCGCAATTCCCTCACAAATGAAAGGGTAGAAACTGCCCTGTGTTGGGTCAGACACAAAAACCATTTTGGATCACCTCCAGGTGGCCTGGCAACAGGGTATTTTCTTCTGGATGCTTCACTTCATGCTTCAGAATTTCAGGCTTTGTTTTTGAGACTAAATCTCACAAAGGATAAACTAATCTCTGAGATTTAACAGTGCTTTGAGGTCTCCCTGCAACTGTAGTCACCTTTTGCCAACCTAAATACAGAGGCATGTCCTGGCCTCTCTCACTTCTGGTTTCGTGATGCCATCTCTGCACCAGGGAATTGAGCACCAAAACCGGGGTACCTTCCTTCCTCTCACCTCCATGAGGTCCCAGCAGTGTCACAGGGCTGAACTGGTTCAGTGCACAACCACCAGCACAGCCCAAAGGAGGCAGCAAGAACATGCAACCCATAGAGGGTTCACATCTTCCAGGAGCAGCTTGAATTTATCTTGTTTTAAAGCAGGCCAGCAATTGCAGCTTTAGCCTGCACATTGAAAATTTTAAATTACTCAGGTGTGGTTTAGTGAAGTGCTTAATGTTTCAATAGAACACTGTTCACTGCTGCACTGATTATCACAGATTATGGCAGGGTAAGAGGTGAACATGTTTTCGTGATCTACATAAGCTGAGAAAGTATGTCAGAAAGCCCCATTTGCAGAGAAAGGATGTTATCACATACTTTTCCCCCAGAGACTACCATTACCAAATCTCAGTTCTAACTTTTTTTTCAAATGTTTCTGTAAGAGGCAGTCTTTTTGTAACCTGTCCCTCAGCAAGTTTGTTATAAACATGCATCATCAGAAGATTCAGGCCGTCACTGCTTACGTGTGTACACAGAACATACAGTTGATGGAAAAAAATGTGGTTTATATATTTTTATATATATTTATTTAGAATTATTTATTTAGAATTAATTTTCTGCAGATATACTTGAATGTTGCCTTACAAATTTGCTGCTTCAGTGAACGTTCCTGTCAGCAGCTTATTGTGAGGGCATGTGCAGAAAATCAAGCACTGAAATAGGTATGAACATAAGCAAAGTGAACATACTTAAAAATTAGAGAAATGCTACGTATCCCAAAGTGAATTTCTGCACTGTCAGGACACACTGAAAATAGGAAATCAAACAACACAGGATGATGTTGCCAGGCCATGACAAGCCATCTAACCTAACAGAATGGCTATTTTCTTTAATAAACAGTAGGAAGAGGTTTCCCATCCTAGGGGAGTTTCAGTATTTCAAAACCCAAAGAGCAACATCTTGTAGTCTAATTCACCAGTGAGCTGAGCCAACAAGAACATTTTTTAAATCCTTTATTTTAACTATGGCCTCCTTTCATTCAAATATCTTAGTGTATTTAATGTTAAGATCAGAAAAAATGTTTAATGGGGCAGTTTTCGCACTCAAATTATTAACCTAGGATGTCTCAGCAACTTCCAAAACACTTCTACATGAAGTTTTTGAAGATGAGAAATCTAACCCACTCATTTTTATTCAGCCAAGGGAGTCCACAACAACTTTCTGTTTTCTGCCAGACTTTGATAGGAGAACTACAGATCGTTCAGCTGTCGACTGACCCAATTCTATGTTGCTCCCATGACCATCTTCCATCCTCATGACAAAAGAACCACAAGCATGCCAGGGTGCAGCCTCCTCTCTGCAACTCTCCACATGTGCAACTTCACAGCAGTTACTGCAAGTTGCCTTACACAAGAGACTCTTCGAGGCTGATGTAACATCCATCGTGGATAATGCAGCTTTCCACAGTACCAGGAGACAGAAAGGTCTCTGACACAGCCATTGCAAAGCCATCTTTGTTCCATATCCATGGTCACGGATGTCCAGTTTGCAGAGATTGGAACTTCCGAGAAAATTTTAAGGAAGGAAAACCCTACAGACCCAGGCAGGTCACAGGCAAACTCACCTGAGCCTCCTCTAGCTGCTGTGTGGAAACAAGGATTGCAGAATCAGAGAAACAGGAATAAGCTGCTGAAGGCCATTTGAACCAACCTCCCACTCAAAGCCTGACTGTCACCAACTATAAATCAAATCAGCCATGGATTTATTTGGCCGAGTCTTGAAAACCTTCAAGCACCAAGAATTCACAACTCTTCCAAAAAACGTATTCCAGTGCTGTACTGTCCTCCTACTGAAGAAATTCTGCTAATGTCCAGTTTCAATCTCCCAGGATGAAAATTGTGGTCCTTGCCCTCAAATTTGCTCAGAGTTTCCACATTTCACAGTAAGTTTCCAGTTTGTGTTGCTGCATGAGGTTATTCTGCTCCAGGTACCAGACTTCACACACCTTCCTGAATGTCTTAAGGTCCAATCCACAGGAGTTTCAAGATCCCTCTGGACTGAAGCTGTTGTTCAGGGTGCTAATCATTTCCCTTAGTTTAGCATCACACACAGCTTTTTAGAATTTGCATTCTCACTGATCACAATGAAAATATTGAACACCACCAATCCTGGGGTACACAACTATTGAGTTTTGGGCTGTTGATAACCGTTCTTCAAACCTGATGGCCCAGGCAGTTTCCAACTGATCTAACAGTCTGTTCATCCAAGCTGTACTTTCTCATCTTCCAGATAAGGATGCTATAGAAGCCTAACTGAAGAGATAATGTATTACATCCATAGAAGCCTTACTGAAGAGATAATGTATTACATCCATCCTCTCATCTTTTTAGCCAGTCATTTCACCATAAAAAGCAACCAGGCTGGTCAAGAACAATTTACTATTGGTAAATAAATCCATCCTCACTCTTGCCTGTCATTACCATCTTGTCATTTGTGTGTTTCCAAGTGGATTCCCAAAGGATGTGCTCCATGAAGAACAGACTTGAGCTTCAGGGACAGTGGCAAGGCCACACAACACCTAAATTTATTCACAGATGCCCAGATCCTGGGGTATGACTGCTGCAAGCACAGCAGTGCAGGTGTAGTCAGGTTAGCTCAGATCCTACAGACAGTTCACTCACAGCAGCACAGACTTGGTCAGCTTTACTGAGCAAGCTTATGTGGGGGCTTGGAGCCACGGGGAAATCAGACTGCCACAGAAAACCTGTCTGCAGTGCCAAAGATGGGCACTCACTGCAGTAAATGTACCCCAGGTCTTTCTGACAGATGGATCTCACAGGCTGTTCAGGCTCAGCTTTAGGTATCTCCAGGATGAGAGCACTGTCAAGTCCCAGTTTTAAGACAAGTCAAAAACAAGGCATTCCCTGAATACGGTCTGGAATGAGGTAAAAGTCTGGTTTAGCTTGAACAACAGTTTATAGCCTTCTATAAAAACATACCTTTTTCTATTACTACTGGCAGCAGATCTGACAGTGTTATCTCTCTACTTACATTTTATGCTTCCTAATTCCAACATATGATGGAACTTCACTTCCCAATATCCATTGACATTCTTTTGATGTATCTTTTGGGCTAGTGCCTAAGCACATTTGCAAATAGTTTAGTGCTCAATTTAAGGCTGAATATATTCCCAGAATTCCTTGGGCAATCAATTATTTATTACTTACAAGTGTTAAGATCAAAAAGAAAAGAAATAGATGTATATTCCACGCTGACAGGAGGTCCATGGGGATTACAGAAAACAGAAACTTTAATGCTAAATTTGTGTAAAAAGGATAAAATGGGGATTCCCTAGTCAGTTAAAAAAAAAAAAAAAAAGGAAAAAAAGAAATGGCCTGGATTATACAGTTATTCTTCTTGGTTAGAAATGCAGACTTGAAATGTACTATTAGTTCTCTGTACCACACAGGCAAATTGTGGTTTGTTTTCGCCAAGGAATACCAGTCGTCTTGAACTCAGTGCCAACTACCGTACTAAAGATGCACCTTTTAGCAGTGTGCCTAGGGGAGCATAAATAGCTAATTAATTAAGATACTGATTCACTCCTATTGACAGGCCTAGGATTTGTGTGAATTCTTCAGCAGGGTCATAGTGCCTGTATGGATTGTTTGTAAAACCTGGGGCTTGTAAAGGCATCAACACCAAAGCAAAGGGTAACCCACAGGAGCAGAATTTAGAAAGATCATTCATTCTTCATTGAACAATACTGTAGAAGGCAGAGAACATTTTCACAAGCATGTCTGACTGAGGCAAAATTCGCTTTATTCCCGTCAGTGGGGTACAGGCAGAGAGGGAGGTTCACAAGGTCAAACACAAGACCTCTCCCTCCACGGGCTGCAGGTCAGAGCTCAAGTACTCAAAGAGAAACTTCATCTATAGTCACTGCAGGCTGTGAAAGTGGCTTTACAAATCACGTGTTCTTCTCTGTAAGCCTTACTTACTTATTGCTAACCTGACCTTGTGCCCATAGACAAGCAAGAAAATACCCCTGGCTGGGTCACCAGTACAAACCCAGTCCAAGCAAGGGGTATCTGGCAACTTTGCAGTGATCCAGTGCAGAATTATTCAGGCAGGGCAGAAGCTGCAGGAAAAGGACAATGGGGTACAAACAAACAAGAAGTAATTCCAGACCAGGAACACAACCTGATGAAAGGCAAATAAGAAATCTAGACATAAATACAGGTGAATGGCTACACAGAGCAAGTTTGTTTCTGATGTACACCTGCAAGCTGAAATGTAAAGCAGGATATCCAGCGATGAAACTATTCCAGGCAAGGTTGGATGGTGCTCTGAGCAACCTGGTCTACTGGAAGGTTCACTGCAAGGGGACTGGAACTGGATGAGCTTTAAGGTCCCTTCCAACCCAAACCATGTTATGATTCTATGATCTCAGATGCCAGAACTAATAAAGACCTGGACTTGCTTTTCCGTGGCTAGTAGTCCAGCTACCAATGGATTAAATTACTTGCTTTTTGTGGGGTTGTTTTTATTTTTTCAACAGAATTCAGGAAATCTATGCAGCAAATCTATCAGCTTTTCTGAGGTCAGTGAAATTATAACGCATTTGCAATTTAGGTTACTTATTTCTCAAATAAACAGATAAATTAGACTACCATAAAGCCCAAAATGCATCTAAAGAAAGTGGCAGCTCTCCAGGTAAAAAGAATCAGCCATCTGCTCTAAAAAATAAAAGAAAAAAAATCTAATAAAACTCAGTGACAGATCACTTCACTCATTGAGAGGAACTTGGAACAGCGAGGCTGAAATCAGCTCCATGAAACTGGAGGAGTCACACAACAGAGAGGTTGCAACTAATCCAACAGCGTTCACTACATGGAAACTCAGCACGTACTTTAAGTCTTAATTCTTACTACTACTACTACTGTTGTTATTATTATTAATCCTTTTTAGGTCTGCGTTCAATTTTGAGATGGTCTTTAGTTGGTAAACCTTTGGAGTTTGAGCATTACTACACAAAGGAGGAGATAAGACTCCACTAGAAACCTTTCTATTTTATTTCTGGGAGTGATTCTTCTGTGTCAATTTGTCACCTTTGGAATGAAGGTATTTAAGAATCTGGACATTAGTTAGGAAAACAATTGACTTCACTGAAAGAGTTTAGTTTAACTATATGAACAAACTGTTTTCAATCTAGAAGATCTGTTTGGAGCTGGTTTGTGCTGGAATGTCACCCACACAAATCTTGTGAGGGAACATTAAGTGACAATACGCTGAACATGATGAAGCTTATGTTGGAGCAAAATCTCTGTGGCTGGAAAAAAACCCACTCAAACAAGGAAGCATTTACATTCTAGTTTCTAAATTAGCTATTACTTAATTAAATATAAAATTTTGATGGGTTTTTTTTGCAAACATCTTCACACAATCTAACTTTCTTGTCAACATATTGGTTTTATTCATGCTTTTCTTCTTTTGTTTAAGCTCTTACCTCAGGCCTTGTCCCAGGATAGGGTGTTAGTTCTTTAGACTGGCATCTAAAATCTAATAATCTAATTCTTGAGACTATTGTAGACCAACTGGGAATTTAAATTTAAGACTTTGCATCTTAAAAAGAAATTAAATGTTTATATGTACAGTAGACTCAGTTCTCTACAGCCCTGGGGCACCTGGGCTCATCCTTCCTTCCCCAGAACCCATCCCAGTTTCCTTATGTTGGCTGAAATTAACAATAGTGAATGTATGAATAAGCAAATAATTTTTAAAAATACAATAAAAAATAATTTTGCTCAGGGCTGCAACTCCACTTTAAATACCTTCCTAT
>VWZT01011242.1:1140198-1189256 GCA_013397055.1 Pachycephala philippinensis
TTTAAACACATGCAGTGGAAAATACAGCATCCCAGTGTGGGAGATGTTCAAAATCAAGATTAGGAAAGAGGAATTTTCTCCACAACACACATTTCATAAAGACAAGAGATGCTCACCCCTGGAGTCTGATCTTCCTGCTATTAGGAAAGTCCTTGTTCTTGCTGCTGAATTGCTACATGAGCAGTGCTGTGCTCCAGGGGCCCCCTCAGGCTCCCCTCATGCCAAACAAAGGAAGACTAATTTTCTGCCTGCAGAAACAGGTGTGCTGAGGCATGGAGACCCTGCACACTACGACCTGCTTAGAGCTGTACTGCATTAAGGAGGATTCTGCTGTTTAAGAAGGAAGAGTAAGGGGTGGGTGGGATCCTGTACCCCTGGATCGCCCACTATCACTCAGAAACGCTACGGAAAATATGAAAGAATGAATCATATATAAATAAGTAAAGATAGATAAATAAATAAATAAGCCCACCAGAAGCCCAAAAAATAGAGTGCGCAATTAAAATCCTGACTCTGCTGAAACCAATGGTAAAGAATTTCTCTCCTTACCTATGTTACTGTTTTTCTCCAGAGGAGCAAGGTCAATGAAGAGGTTTACTGTGCAGGGAGAAAAATAAACAAACAAACAAAAAGAAAGAAATATGAACTATGAGAACTACGTAGACAGCTTTGATAAAATATTACAAAATGTGGTATGATGCCAGCAATGCTGACTGCTGATGTGCAATCTGCCCGTTAAAGTGACCAGTGTATTTGATTTACACATTTCTCATTATTATGTACTATTTCAAGCAATTAAATACCCTTAATATCCTTTTCTTTTTTTGCTGCTCAGATGAATTCTATGTTTTTGCCTTCTCTCTCTTGAATCTTTGTTGCTTGATCTCTCTCCACTGAACTGTCATATTTCATTTTGCATTAGATTGTAATGCCAAAGCAGTGTTCAGCTGAGCAGTAGAAGAGCTCCCACAGAACCCTAGTGGGACACTCACAGTGGTAAGTGATGAGGTAGGGATGGGCTTCAGTCAACTGGCATTTACCTGTGCTGTGTTTTATGGCTCTAAATTCAAGCAGCAATCACTTTTTAAAAATTAGTGCAACATCTTTCATTAGAGGAGAAGAGCAACAAAGAACCTGTAATTATAAGAAAAAAATCATGTGGTTGATGCAGTGAGTAGTGTCTTTGTCGTCACAGCGAGTCCACTCTGCTCTTGGGTTAGGTCACTCCTCAGTCAGCTTCAAGGGCAATCACTGCTAATTAACAAAGCTTTTAAACTCTTCCAGGGAACGTGGCCCCGACCGCTGAGGTACTGTAAGAATAGTCAGACACACAGCTCTTAAAGTTGTCTGTCCCTTATGTTGACTTCCTCCAAAATGCAAGGCAGAAACTTCCTTCAATACAATGAAACCAAAAGTATTGTACTTGCATTTTTTGTGTCCTGCCTACAGTCATCCAAGTCCTTCTCACTAGAGAACCACCCTGCGTGCTTGGCATGTGTATCCATACACAGAAAAAGAAAAAGACTACTCAGGCTGTGCAAAGTGACCATCTCCCTTCTGCACTTTAATGAGCAGAATTAAGGCTGGACACCAAAACTAGAGGTTTGAGTTGAGTTAAATCTAGCTGGTGGCACCTGAGTCAGTCAAGTGGAAACGACAGTGTGTTTTGTATTGGAGCTGCATATTTTGGGCTGAAAGAGGGTTGAAAGAGTAAACAAAGATGATGCCTTGCATCTGAGGCTAGATTTTCTATTGAGGTGCATGCTAGTAGAAACTCTTTTATATAGACAAACATGATTTCTTTGAAGAAACAGAGAACTGTTTCACCACCAGTTTCTCCTCCTAACTGTAAGGACGTGCAGTATCACTGATAACCTCGCTAGACCCAAAGGGATGATATCATTACTGCTCTTTGATATGCAGATACTGGGAGCTGCTATTCTTATCCTGCCGGTTTTGCATTTAGCCTATGGAAAACACAAACAGGTTCTCCCGTGTTCTCCCCGTGCCCATCCCTCTTGGTTGCACAACTGCAGTGGACGGGCCGTGGTCGGGGAGGAGCAGGTCCTGCTGCCGGCCATGGGCACACGGCTGCTGATGTGACCGAGCCACTGGCCGTCCGCTCCTGCCCCACAGCACCGCACACCGCACAAGCCCAGTTCATTCCAGGGACTTATTATAAATACTCTAGACCCCTTTTAATTTAAGTCATAATTGATAGCTAGCTTTGGCAAAGAGCAATTTCGCAGGCGTCAAGAGTTTAATCGCGGCCACGCGAACGAGCTTCCCTTGAGTCACAGCTACCCCAGTGTCACAGAGGAGCATCCCCTGAGTCACACCAGCCCAGCCAGCTGCCCCTTTCCAGCAGGAGCAGAAAAAACCTCCAGACACATCTATAGGAACACAGGTCCTTAAATAAACAGCTGCCTCCAGGTGAGGGTCAGCTTCTTCTCAGGTGAATTAGGACAGGATGAGAGGACATGGTTGTAAGCTGCACCAGAGCAGGTTTAGGTTGGACATCGGGAAGAATTTATTCCCAGAAAGAGTAATTAGACACTGGAATGGGCTGCTCGGGGAGGTGGTGGAGTCACCGTCCCTGGAGGAGTTTAAGGAAAGACGGGACAAGTCACTCAGTGCCATGGTCTGGTTGATACGGTGGTGTTCGGCCATAAGGTGTACTCGATTATCTCAGAGGTCTTTTCCAACCTATTTGACTCTGTGATTCTCCCGGCGGTGTCCAAGGAATCCCAAGCCGCTCAGAACGGGCGGGCGGCCGCGAATTGAGCCCGAAGCGGGACTCGAACCCGCAACTCCACGGCCCGCAGGCTCCACCCCGCGCCCCCGGGGGGCCGAGCCGCGCAGGCGCAGAGGGCGCGGCCGAGCGGGGGCGCTGCGGGGCGGCGGNCGGGCACACGGGTGGAGAGGGCCGGGCGAGGCCGCAGCCGGGGGGAGGAAGAGCACTGAGCCTCCCTCCGGCACCGCCACGGGGCGGGCGCGGGGGAGCCCCCTCGGGGCCTCCTGAGGGGGCGGTGTGTGCGGGAGGGAGGGAGGGAGTTCCGCCCCCCGAAACGCCGCGGAGGCTTTCCCGGTGCATTTCCTGCGGATCCAGGAGGCATCAGGGGCCCGTGGGTTCCCTGTCCTGCCTTTGTGCCGAGATGCGGGTGGGCTCCTGCCCTGGGCCCTTCTTGCAGCACGGGGGGAGCTTGGTTGAGGTGTCTCGGTAATTCCTTTGTAAATATTCCCTTCGTGCTCCCCTCCCAAGCGTTGGAGGGGATGCCTAAGGAAGAAGACCTGTGAGGAAGGTTTGATTTAAAGGTTCGGACTTGATGATCTTAAAGGTTTCTTCCAACTTCATGATTCTATAAATAAACAGCATGTAAGGTGGAATTGCTTTCCTTCTCTTTAGGAGAAAAGAGGTTTGAGTTTCCGGGTTTTGTTGTGTTGTTTTATTAGGATTTTTGTCCGTTCTGGATGGTTTACTTGTTAGAAACTTCTACTTGCAATCAGCAACTTAATTGCTTGGAGATTTGTGTGTAGCTATACCAGAATATGCTGAATAGTTCACACAAAACAGAGAAGTGTGATAAAATTTATTTATTGTTAAACCTCTGCGTGGTTTGTAGGGGGACTTGAGCTTTTAAGCCCTTTTGACACTTAAAAAAAAAATTAGCACCAGATGTCCACTATCAGCAAATAGACACGAATTAAGGACATGAGCTGTGCTCTGTGTCCAAGGGGTAAATGCATTTATTTGTCCACATGAGTGATGCCAACAGGGAATACACATGGCATCAACTGCCTGCAATGGATGGATATCCAATCTGGAACAAGGGAGGAGCTGACAACCAGTGGGTTAAGAGAGGTCAATGTATGAATACAGTGTCCAGAAAAAAAAATTGTAAAAGCGCTTGAAACAGAAAACAATTTAAAACAATACTTCCTCAAATAGCCTCATGTGTAAAGTCAGATTTTACCGAGTTACACTGAGACCGCAGTGTTGTACTTCTATTATTGAATATAATTAATACAACAAATTAGAACTTCTTGCAAAACACCTTTGGTATATCACAGTCAAAGTAATGATAAATAGCTTGCATATGTCTTCATGCCCAAAGTTTACAAAAGCTCAGTCAGAGCGGTTATAGTGGTTGAGAGTTAAATTTTGTCTAGTACTCGAGATAGGTTTGTATGTGTAAATAGCCTGTAGGTTAGCTCACAGCCTCTAACAGAGCTGGAGTATTTAATTTGAATTTCTTTAACATTTTAATGAAGTAATCTCTCATTCCTGACAAGACTTATGTGTGTGCTTCCATTGATACACAGCTCTGTTGAAACCAACAGAGTATGAGCACATCTTGCATTAGTCAGTGGGACTGTCCATATGCATATTTGTTTATTAAAAGGACGATAAATTATAAAAGGCATGGTTGAAATATTTGAGTCCCATCAGCTTTGTCACTAATGACATTTAACCCAGCTGCTGCTGAACTTCTGCTGTACAGCTTGTTCTCTACATGTAGCTGCACATATGTGCAGTTTCTTGCTAGCATAATTACATTTTCAATGAACACCTAAGAGTAAGGAGCTATCACTAGCAGGTTGCTAAAAAGTGGTGTTTTGTGTAAATGAAGATGAAGAGAGGCTTATGGAGGAAGAAATGAGCACCTACAGTTCGATTATAGAATCTGAAGTCTCTAATACGGGATTTGAAATCGACTTGGGATTTTTTTCTAAGCTCTTCCTACTGCAGGGTTCTCCCCAATGGTGTACTGCTGTGTTCTGTACATTGTCCATGACAAAGCTTGGGACACCTGACATTCACCGTCCAGATTTCCCTTTACATGCTGTAGATTTCTCCCCCTCTCATTTTCCAGAAGAACGTGTGAGGAGGCAAAACGGAAGTGCCTCCCCTGGAAGAGAGCCAAGGTGGCTCTTGCTCCATTTGGAATAGCCCATGTTGTCCCTGTCTGTAATGTGGGCAGAGGTGAGGGATGCCTGTGTAGTGTCTCATCTCAGCTTTGCTTCCATCACTTCTGCTGCAGTGTGGACAAACCTTTGTGAGAGTTGAAGGAAAATTGTTGGCTGTTTCTGCCAGGAACCCCGTTGCTCCCAGCATGGCACTAATGAGGCAAGTGCCTTTGGAGATTCTGCTTCAGAACTCGGAAGTAAATACAAGCTTGATAAAAACACAGGTGCGCTATCATCAGCAAATTACCATAAATTACCTACATGAGCAGTGCTCAGAGAAAGCACCTGTAGTTATTTAAAATTAATATATAAACTTGTCATTTAAATAACTGCAGATTCATATTTAAACGATAGCAATCAATCTACTGTGTGTTTCAAAAGCTCTCGTAGTAAACTGAAAAAGTTGTTAGTCTTAAGAGAAGACAGGGGCTCGCTGTTTCCAGAAAAAATAAACTGCAGAGGATGTATTTGTTAATGTACAAATTAATTTAGGAGCAGGAGGCTGCAGAAACGTGTTCAGGCCAGCAATAGTTGTGACTGCTGGCCCAAGCAGAGCCCATCGAGCCCCTGTTATCCCTGAGTGCTGCAGTGGTGCTTCCTCTGCTAAGAAGTGAAGAGCATCAGGAAGCAGCAGCCTATGGTGGTTTTCCTCTTTCTCTCAACTTCCACTGCCAACAAAGGGATGAGAGATTCGTGGTCCTTCTCCTTGCTGGGGGCCAGGGCCAGGCCCTGGTAGCTGCTTGCACAGAAGAGCTGCACTTGTAGTGTCTGCCAAGGCCCTCTTCGTAGCTGAGAGCTGCTGATGTATGTGCCCCAAGTTACGTTCCTGTATTCTTGTATACATATGTCTCTCTGGATTTTTGCTTTGTCCAAATCATGGAACCCTGCTGGTTCCCAAGAGTTCACCGTGTGAGTGTTTTCTGTGCTGCACAAATGTGCGAAGTGTAACGGGAGGATCTGCTGATCCAGAGCAAGGTCAATTCGAGTGTTTTTCTGGCCCTTCAGAGGACGAGTCAGAGAACTCTCCTGGATACGTGTGAAGAGGCCAAGGCAAACACATTGACATTTTGTTAATGGAAGGGACTCTTAAAATGTCAATGGAAATGTCACACTTAGATTCCCATTGTGACCACTTGAAATAAATTCAGGGCCATTTAATGGAGTTTTATTTTACTGTTAAAGGCAAACACACACACACAACTGTTCAAAGAACTTCTAAGACAATTCAGAGCAAATGTTGCTAATGGATGTGGCAAGGAGAAAAGCAAGAGAAGGTAGCAGTTGTTTGGAGGTGTGTGCTCACTGCCCATTTGGTCTTGAGGATGGGATAAAACTGAACAGGATTTGTTTTGTTCAGATCTTCAAATGACAGCTGGGTGTCTTGGAGAAGGTAGTATTTGTCACCAGGGTATGTGCTCTGGTGACACTGAGCATTCCAATAATGTCCTTTCCCATGTCTGCTAATACATGTAGGGAATAACAGCTCTAGTACCAGGGAAAATGTTCATCCTTGCTTTACACAGTGTGCCAGAACTACTAATAACACAGGTTTTGTGAATACCTGTCTACTAGCTATGCAAATACCTCTCAATTTAAGAAACTGTCCGTGATCTTTGAACTAATTAGTTTTACAATGGACTTACTTTACAAGGGGCTTTGGAGAACTTGCTTAACAAATTCAAGCTTGCTTTAGAAAGGTTCTTGCAGAGCCACTGGTGACTAATTACTTTTGAACATTCTTAATCCATTCTCTGTTTGAACAAGTAACGACGATATAATAGGATTGTAGCCCAGAGGAGTCCTGTGTAACTTTTCAGGTGAAATGCACATGGTTTTACTTATAAATGCTCAGAAGGGCTGGCTCAGGGGATTGATGATGGGTAAGGTTTCACCTCTCAGCCAGTATTTTTTTTGGAGGTGATGGTTTTTACAAATGATGTTCTTTCCCTTTGTTCTTTGGAGTGGCAGCACTGCTGTGTACCGGAGGCAATCCCTCTCACTAATGTACCTGAGCAGCCTTTGCTTTTTAAGCTTTATTTCTCGTCATATATCCAGTCCTCATTGCCACTGAATCTGTGTGCTCATTGTTTGTAAGGCTGGAACCTTCTGTTGCTGTAGTCCAGACTATACATTTCCGTATGTATTTATGAAAACATTTTTAAAATCAGGCTAATGTCTTGATAGGACTGTCATGGAAAACTGTCAGTTCTTAGAATCCTTTAGATTTCTTTCCCAAGGTCCATTATTTTAAGTTAACAGCACGGCTCTTTGTCTTTTCTTTAAAAGCTGCTTGCACGACTTGAGGGCAGAAGTTCTCTGAAGAATCTCGAACCTTGTCTGTTTGCTGAGGAAGGATCTCCTGTGCATGGTAAAAATGTCTTTATCCCATTAATGGAAAAATGCCCATGTAAAAGTATTTTCAGAGCAATGTAACAGAGATAAGCATATAGGTAAATTATTTTGCCCTACATCAGAGTTTTAATTGTTGATGTATGCAAACTAGATAAAATGGAATAATGTGAAGCCACCATTCCAAACATTATTAAATAGGCCTTAAAATCTACTTTATGCATATCAAAACACAGGTGTAGGTGAGTAAATACCAAGCACGTTGGTCAGTGTCTAATAGTTTTACAGCAATTTGTTCTAGAGTCTGTCATTAAACCTCTTTGTTTGTTTTTTTTTAATCAGTGGTCTAGACAACCACCACAAAGTCATAACTGCAGAAATTTGCAAAGAACATGAGGTTCAGTAAATAGCAAAGAGTTCAGTGATACAGGGTTGTCTGGGTAAGTTAGGATAAGGGACGTGAGCAAACAGTATTTTTCAATAAAGCCAAGTCATCAAGCCATTCTGTCTTGGCCTGAAAAATCCTAATTATACTTAGATAGAACTTCATAAACAATTCCATTATGGACATAGGTACTAATTAGTTGAATGAGTTCCCAATGTCAGGATCAACATGGCTCATAGAGACTTTCAGTGAATGAACCAGAATTTCAGACTGGAGAAATCAGGTAACCTCCCAATGACACCAGTACAAGAAATTTTAAGATCAAGGTTGAATATTTTAATGAAAGAAATTACTGAACTAAACAGAAATTAACACACTATTCAGGAAGTCAGACTGATTTTCCAGTTGTGTGAAATTTCATTGATTTCACAATGGAAGAGACAACTCTGATTACACAAGACTAAAAATAGATATGAAAATAGGCATATGAGTGGCAAACTGTAAGGATCAAGTGGTGAGGTACTGCTGTTGTGGAATTTATGTATGAGTGAGTGGATTTCATAGGGCAAGTATGGGGCTTCAGTGGTTAGCAGGCACACTTGTCTGCAGTTTTAATCCCCTCAAATATGGAAGGTTCAGAAGAAATAGCATAAAAAGCCATAAAAAGAATCAGGATAATTGGATGAGAGATGATGCTTAGTCTACACACGCAGTCATTGTGAGACTCTGTGTATTGTTTTGCAGCACTCGAGAACACATGTGGGCTTTAGCAGTACATGATTCCTGCCCCAGAAGTTTCCAATGTGACATAACAAAGATAAAGGGTGGAGAAATACTGCTAAAGCCAGTGCAAGTAGAGCACAGAGGAATATTTAAATACTCTCAATTCTGAACTGCTGTGTTAGTCGCAAGAAGAATTAAGGACCCGGAGTGAAACTGGTGTATGCTTCACAAGGCTCTCAAATTCTTTATTTTTTTAGAAGATGAGATAGTACTGTATTTTTTTCAAAACATAAATATAAAATGCTGATCTTTTAGTCTGGATGTTTGGTACTTTTTAGTCAACTTTACGCACAATAAACAAATGCTTGAGACTAAACTGGATATGTGCTGGTCAAACAGACTTTAAGAAGTTTTCTTGGGGATCACTAACTGCCCTTGCTGCAGCCCATAGCATTACATAATTTCATGTCAAATTATCTGCTTTGCTCTTAAAGCTTTATAGGTTGTTAGTGTCTGTCCAAAGACTGTTCCAGAACCTCAGTTCTAAGATGGCTGGAAACCTTCTAAAATTCATCCCTGGTTTCTCTGTGCTGACAGAGTCATTGAGCTTTTGAAGCACTTGTATTTTTCTTCTGCTTTCAACAAATGGTATCAATTATTACCCGTATTGGTCATGGGTTTTGGCTGACATTAATGAAGCTGCCTAACATAGTAGCACAGCTCTTTAGCTGTATATATATAAATGGACTTCACCTTTTATTACGTTTTTGCTTTGTCTTTTAATACCACAGTATTCATGGGAGCCCATGTGTTATTTTGATGTGTGTTCTCATTATTCAGTCTTAAATCCCTGTTGAAGTCCTACCTCTCCATTTGTCATGAACTTGACTTTTAGTGTGTCACTGTGGAATTCTGTAATATGTTGCCCATGAAGTCCATACTGAACAGCTCTTCATCTAAAATGCTGTGATTAAAGCAATGCAAAGGCCTAAATTATTCTTTTTTTCTGATGGTATTTAAACCAAAGAAATAGATGAAGCTTCAATAAACTATCCAAAAGTTACATTTTAGTTAAGTGTTCATAACTTGCATGTCAGGGTACTGTAAAATAGGGCCAGGTAACACAGGTATTAATGTGATATTCTAACCACTGCTTCTAATTATGATGGACTTGCATATTTAAGAACACATAAGTACATTAATTACATACCATTTAAGCTCTTCTGGAATGGAGCAAAAGTGACACAAGCATTAAATAATTTTCCACTATTGCCAGTCATATTTCCCCCGTGCCACTGGCATGAAGGTGTGGGTGTCAATGTGAGGCTCTGATGTTCAGCAATAGCGTGACACCCAGCATTAACTTGGCATAAATATTAGGCCTTTCTACTTCACTTATAAATGGTATAAATATTAGTGATAGCTTCTGCACAGTATTGTAAATGACCAGCCCAGGAACTTCAAGGTAGCCTACGATGTGAAACACACAAAGTTGTTGCTGAGTATTCCAACAGCCTGTTTGTATTTGCAGTGTCAGAAAATAGTTTAACCAGCGTTTGCTGGTGGATTGATTACAGACAAAAATAAGGCTCTTCTCATTCAAAAGGTAACACCAAATTGGTGACCGGGACTGAGCACAATGTTTCAGTTAAAAATATATTGATCTTACCTAAATACTTACATTTCTGCAGCATTATTTAGTTTAACCTGCATGCCCATTCATAGCAGGACTATTGTTCTCTTTAGTCTGCCCATAATGGGCCAATTCGAGCAGCCCTGAGCCAGGCAATGTGTTGGGGGACTCCTTAAAACCTGCTTCTTGAATTCACTAGTGCTGAATTTCATGTGAAATCACTCTGCTCGTCCATCTCCATCTGTTAAATCTTCACAAACTTAAGTCTTTATTAACCCAATTAGTTTGTCTTCTGCATGTTTTGCCAAGCTAATGGAACATTCATCTACTGATATGTTTAACGTCTGCCAACACCAATTCTAATAGAAAAAATTCCCATTAACTTTCTTCCATGTTAAAGTGTCTGTTCCTGCTCTCCCTCTCAGCCTGTTCTTATCCTGTGACAGTATCTTTTTACTAATCCTCCTTTCAAAGTTGTTTTGACATTAATGGATGGTGCTAGTCCTGATCACCCAGTTTCTTCTGTGACCTATTGTCAGGGTGTCAGAGGCTTCTTGAAAATGTTGCTGGCCTCACTTCCTCCTTTGCTGTGTCATGGTTTGTCCTCTCTGATCCAGAGAAATGAATTTCCCCTCTTATCTTACTGTAACAGCCTGGTTGCTAATTCAATGAAACCCTACATTTATAGATGTTGCTATAAATGGCTCCTGTTTTGCACCCGTTCTTCTTGTGGGCAGCCTCTTGGATAATCAGGAAGGCACAGAAACCCCCAGCTCTCTTGAGGTTTTCTTGCAGTCCAAGCTGTTACTGTTTTCAGAGTAACTCAAGCGTCTTGGTCAAACTACAAGGCAGCTGTGTATCTCTTTCAGCAATGTTGAACAAACTTTGAGGGGTGTTTGGCTGTCTCGCTATTAACATTTATTAACCACCACAACAAAAACCTCTGAGAATGATTTTTGTCATTCAACTTAGAATTTTTACTTAAATAAGTTTTATTAGTTCTGCCAATAAAAAAACCTCATCCAGTGTTATTCTCCAGCACACAGATACCCTGCTAGAATGTCTTCAAATGGAAGAAGTGAAGCATTTATTTCCCAGAATAATTTTTGAGTCAAACAGGTCGTATTTTGCTGTAAAGGCAGGTGAAGCAGTCTGTATTGCCTGTTGGCCCCACTCCGTTACTGGTCTGGGTTCAGAAATGCCAGTCAGGGTGGCAGAAGTTTTGTGCCACAGTCAATGGCAAAAGATACACTTTGTTCCTTAACAAGAGCTGCCTTACACAATTGTTCTAAAGTATTTCAAGAGACGAAACATGAGGGAATGACCAACGCAGCACATTTAAGAGGAGTTCTCCCAAGCTGGTATCTCACCCTGCCGGGGTGTGGTTATGTCTCTGGCACAGGCTGTGTGACAGCAGAGCCACTGGCTGCAAGTGTCAGAGTTGGACACTGCGACCTCTGGACAGGAAGAGAAAATAAAAACTTAGGTCCCAGGAAGTGTAGTCATTTTTTCATCTCAGAAGTGAGGGAGCCATTCAGAACAGCTTAGTAAGGGCTTGGGAGGCAATCAAGCTTTTTAATAAATTTCAAAGGATCAGAAATTCATAGAAATGGTATTTCTGAATGTCACTGAAATGGACAGACTTGTCACATCAGGTGTAAATTGCTTTTAACACTTGCAAAGGGAGAAGAGCTTGGTTTCTTCCCTACCATCCTCCTCCCATCCCAAGCTTGACATTATAGGCACTTGTGAATGAGGACATCCTCTGGAAGTTGAGCAGTGACTTGAAAATCCCTGTTAACTCAGGCAGGCACAAACATGTTTAAGGAAAGTTGCAGTTAATTCTCTACTCGCATCCCCCTATGGAAAGCTGTTATGCCATTTGCACTTGCCAAGGCCGTGGAAATCTCTCACCTTCCTACAATTACAGTTGTGTGATTCTCCTTACTGTGTGTATTTACCCTTCTGCCTAAAATCCAAAATGTCATAAATAAATAATCCAGTTCCCCAAATTACAAATTTATAAAGAACAGCTAATAAATTAACTTTTTGTAGAGTCTTGCTCTGATACAAGAAATCAAAAGACTTTGGATAAGGCTTTAGAATATCTTGCATTCACATCCAACAAAAGAACTGGTTTCCTAATGAAGCATAATGCTGTTTTTAATTAACATTTTAAATTTTTATGATATGTATTTTATGACCCACATGGATGAGGTAATTAGGCTGAATCCTTTTATGAACAGAGATCCTTTGCTTCAGACAGAGGCGTTGCCTGGAGTTGAAGGAATCCCTGAGTCTCCCATGTCAAAAGAGGCAGTTTCGCATTAGTATCACCATGGTAGAATATAAGTGCTAAATAAACTTAGTGGTGTTCTCTTCACCAGTCACAGATTCCTGTAGGAATCACGTGACATGCAGCATGTGACATCTATGTGACATGGCCTCTAATATGTCAGGTTTTTTTTTGTTTTGTCCTCCACTTTGTTATTTCTTAATTGTGTGTGCGTAGTGTAGATGGTTTCTTAGCCACTTTTGTGAAGCAGCTTCCTCTTCTGCCTTCATCTGCCTGTAATGATACAGATGAAATCCGGTTGTCAACCTTCTATTGATAGAAGTCTCCTAGATGCTGCTGGCAGAGGTTTTCAACCTTTGCTCACAGTTGAGTAACTTCACTTCAGAGGCCTTTCTTGAAAATTGAAGTATCTCTTGGTAGATGCTAAACAGGATTTAAATGGTTTTTATTAATATCAAACTTTCTAAAATTCATTTTTCAGTTTATGGAATAGTGAGTATTGGTTCAGAAAACGCTGAAAACTGACACTGGGCTATAAATGCTCTTACCTGACAATGTGCTGCTTTGTTTTTGAACAGGAGATGTTATTGAATTCCATGGCCCAGAAGGGACAGGAAAAACAGAAATGCTTTATCACCTAATAGCTCGCTGCATCATTCCCAAAGCAGAAGGAGGACTGGAAGTAGAAGTCATGTTTGTTGACACAGATTACCATTTCGATATGCTCCGGCTGGTCACCGTTCTGGAGAACAGACTGGCGCAAGGGACGGAAGAAACCATAAAGCAGTGCCTGGGGAGGCTTTTCCTTGTGAGCTGCAACAGCAGCACTCAGTTACTCCTCACTCTCTACTCTCTAGAAAACCTGTTCTGCGCTCACCCCTCGCTCTGTGTCTTGCTCTTAGACAGTTTATCAGCTTTTTATTGGATAGACAGAAGCAATGGAGGGGAGAGTCTTACCTTGCAGGAGATGAACCTGAAGAAATGTGCTAACTTCCTTGAAAAGCTTGTGACACAGCACCACTTGATCCTCTTTGCAACAACACAGACACTAATGCAGAAATCTGCAAACTCTGCAGAAAGCTTTTTACCTTTAAAGATTCCACATGAAACTGATACAGAGTACAGACCGTATCTCTGTAAATCATGGCAGCAAATGGTAACCCACAGGATATTTTTCTCTAAGCAGTGTAATTCTGGAAACAGCAAAGGTTTTACTGTAGTTTCTTGCCACCTCAAAAGAAACCAGATAGTAAAACGTTCATTTAGTGTTGCAGAATGTGGAGTTCAGTTTTAACATCAGTTTATTTTGTAAACACTTGGCAAATCCTGGTGCTTAAGACCTGATTAGGTCTAAGTAGCTTTTAGTAACTTTTCAACTAGCTGGTTGTTGCTGGGTGATTAATAATTGTTGTCACCATTTTCTTAAAATTCAGTGAAGGGCAGGGAATGGTAAAATTTTTGAATTACTTCAGCAGTTCAGTCCAAACTACAGAGAAATGTTGACATTACTTGCTTGTGCTTAATCAAGAAAATGGTAACCAAAGACACATTAAACTTACGGTATCCTTCAGCAATCTAACCTATGTGGCCAAATGCCTGTTGGAATTTCTGAGTCTTGCTGCTCTACACTCCTCTTCCAGGCTCCAGAAGTAGGAGTCTGCTTGTCTGTGGCAGAGGTTGCAAAAAGGCCAGAGTTCACTCTTTATAAACATTGACCTTGGTTTATTCCCTGTAGCCTTGAGCATAAGAAATGCAGTCACAATTTTGCCTGAAGAAGAGGATTCATTTTCACAGCCTGTTAAATAGTGGTGATCCTGACTGTGCTGCTTCTCCAAGCTCTCAGCCTCTCCATTTAAGTTAGCAAGTGCTCAGAGGAGCAGGGATTGCAGATGTTTTGACCCTTACAAACAGCTGGCATTGAAGAATCTTCAGATATTAAAGAAATACAGGCCTGATTTCCATGACTGAAGGAAAAGTAAAGACCCAGCTCACGGCATCTGTGAGTTTGTGCTGCATGCAGCAGTTTAGTTTTTGAAAATAATTAAGTGCAAGTTAGGGGTTGTTTTGGGAGTGGAGGTTGTTTTTTTGTTGTTTGTTGTTTTTTTACATGATGCACAGACTTTTTTTTTCTCTGCTGTCCCTCATTATTCCTACCCACTTCTCTCCCTTCCCCACTCTCTCTAAGAAATCCAGGAATGCCATGCCTCTGGTCTTTACCAATACGTATTTGCCACATGTAGAACATTTGTGTGCAGGATTTGGCATGCAACATGTTGCAATTCTGGCAAAGAAGATTCAGAACTTATGAGAAATGCCCTACAGTTCTGGCAAAGAACACCACATTATTTATGAACCTAGAGTGCCCTTTGAAAGCTTCAAAGTGCTTTACAAGAAAGAAAATTGCACACAGTACATTATTTAATACAAAAACTTACATTAGCTTACAAATTCAAATTACTCAAACAAGGGGGAAATACTTCTCACAGCGATGTTTGTTCAGTCATGTTGCACAGCACGTTTTATAGTTTAGATTGAAGAGATTATTAACAGAAACGCATATTAAGAAGAAGTATCTAGCTCAGTATCTTTTTGAGGAAGATGCCTAAAAAACTCTGTTGTGAGACACCTACCTTTGAATTTCCTGACTTCTGAAGCAGCCTTTTCAAGCTCAATGTATGTCTGGAATTGCAGCTGTGTATATTTCAGTTACCCTCTTGGGTTCCACCGTGTCTGTTCACAATGAGTTCAGTTTAATTATTCTTTCTATGGGAAAACTTCCTTTTTTCCCCTTCTCATTTTAAACCTTCCATCTGATCGCTTCTTCACGCCATCAGTTCTTTGACACTCGAGTGAACTTTGCCTTTTCAACATCTCCCCAGAGCTGATGATTTTATAGAATGTCATTTCATTTGTGCTTTCTCATCCATCAGCACCAATATGTATTTTATTTCAAAACCTGCATAAGTATACAAATCCATGAAAAAACATACAACGACCATTCAGCCTAGTGGACCCAAGTTAGATGGTTTACCATGAGTAGACACTTCCACTACAAATTATGATAAAGGGCATTATTGAATTTTTTGTAAAAAAGAATGGGAAAATTCAAGTAGAACTAGAGAACTTTAAAATCTGAAAATTCTAGGACTATGTAATTTCTACTAGAAAAAAAAGAAACCAGCCCCCCTTTCCATTGGAGAATACAGCTCCACTGATGATTAACTTCTTAATAAAATCATACTTGCTAAAGAATATGCTTGAGAAAAAAAACCAATGGATATGTTCTGGCATTCCCATCTGGAAAAAAAAGCTTTTATATTATTCACAATGTAGTTTGTATTTTGCATTGTACTATAAAAGAAATTACTAAATTGAAATGAAGCCAAAGTTCTAGTTGATCAAAAAGAGCACCTCAGGAAATTTTGAAATTTCCCAGTTTTATTTTTACTTTGAATGCAGACAGATTTTTTTAATTCTCTGGTAATTGTAATATTCATGCTCTGCACATTTGTTTTAGCTGTATAGCCAGCCTGGATTTCCGAGGTGCTGAGCATCTGCATATCCCTGTAATACTGCAGGAGGGATAGGCAGTACATAATCTGGGAGTGCACTGACCTCATCCTCTGCCAAAATTATGCCATTTGGAAAAATGAACCTTTAGGATACAAGTCTCAGAATGATGCAGTGATAAAGAACCTGGCAAGCATCAATTTTGTTTGTACCTTAATGCACTGTGGGTATTAAAAATGGGGTTTGCCATTTCTTCAGTGGAGAATTTTCACAAAATTTTGTACCGATTGTAGTTAGTGGAGACTGCAGTTGATCCTTGTGAGCCAGGAACAGTATATGAAATGTAGCATTACACCTGGAATACCCTGCTGAATGCAGATTCTCCTCTTTCACCTAGACGTGAGGTACCGCCCCGTCTCCAGCCCACTGTCTCACCTGCGGTGCCCTGAGCTGCTGCAGCTCAGTCTCCCAGGGAGGAAGCACATTTCGGGTTAGTAGGTCTGTGCTAAATCAGCCCTGCAGAAGAGCATGGAATGCATGTTTTCCTGAACTCTGATTTAGCCAGGTATTTCTTAGAAATGAAAATCCTTTCATGTCAGTGCCATTGTTCTTCAGCTCAGGGTGGTATTATTAAGGCTTTTGTAGGCACAGGAACTTCTTACATTCCTTAGAATTTATGTTTGTTGCTTCATATGCAACATGGAATTAAAGCAGCAAGCTTGAAATAAAGAGGGACTAGTTCACCCTTTCCCCCATCCTTTTCATAATGAGAGAGCTTCTTAGCAAAACCAAATTAAGGTATTTTGCAGCTTTTATATTTATTTTCAACTAAACTAGTATTTCTATGGGCACCTTGAAAGAAAATGTTGAGTTTTATATTCAGTTAAAAGTTCTTTGTATTCCTAGACTTTTTATAGAGCAAATAAAATACAAGTAAGAGTTTGCTTGGTTTAAATTTGTACTTGCACATAAAGTTCAATTTTCCTTTTTCTTATATAACTAATCTCAGAAACTTAATTTTCCCTGGAGTTTGGAAATGGCAGAAGAGAAATGTTCTCCTGTGGAAACATACCTGCAGTTGTATTTTTGCTGGAGAGTAATGGACAAAGGAAGAAGAAATACCACTTTGATGGCAGCTGTATAGCAGGTTTGGACTGTGTCTGAAGAGGAACACGACTTTTTACTTTTCTGTGGCTACTCTAATAAAATGTCTCTTGAACCTCTTTATTCAACTGTACTTTTGATACACAGGTACCATATTGGGGAAATGGGCAATGTCATTTTGCCATTACCAAGGCCAAACTTAACACCCACCTCAGGAGCTGTGCCACAGCACCAAACTCCAGCTGCTGTAGGAAGTTGCAGTGAATTCTCACCTGTGTAAAAGCTGCAGACAGTTGCAATGTGTCCAACAACCACAGAATAACACAGAACCTATGTGTTTCAGAATGGGGGAAACACTGGAAGGGCTTGGAAGACTTTGGCAATGGAAAAAAATTTCAGACAGGGAAAGGAGCATCAGTACAATGCATGTGCATGATCTGGATGGAGAACTGATGCCCTGCAGCAGTCTCTGAAATCAAAGGTCTGGCCATCCCTCTGTGTGAGAGAAGACAGCAGAGTGGCACTGGGTTATGGATAACGTCGAATGCGACAAAAGGGCCCATGAACTGTTCACTGATGTGTCTAGTATGGTAATGCTTTCAAAGAGAAAGTGGACTAGAGATGACCTGCAGGTTGTTCCCGCCTGGGAATATGGATTCCACTGTGTAAATGCTTTATAGCTGATTTATAATGAAAATATAAAACCCTGCTTCTCTGGACCCAGGAGGAATTAAATGTAAAAACAGACTTCCTATTTTATGTTGGAGGTTTTTTCCCTCCAGCTCTAGGCACCTTCCCAACAGTCATCACTTAGCTCCAAAGCACTCTTGCAGCTTTCTGTGGCAGGACCAATCTTCACTGAAAGTGAGTAGTTTTCTCCTTTGCTGAGAGTTTATGTACACTCTTTATTACCAGCACAGACTGGGCTACCCAGATAGGGAAGCTTGAACCCGTGTGACACGTCAGTGTAACTGGTAAATAGCTGTGGAGGCTTGATTCTATTGGCAGTCAGGAGTAATGTCACATTAGAGCAGATGATTTTGAAGAAACAGGGCTGTGACTTCCTTTGGGAAAAGTCTGGCACTCTTCCCTCTGCTTTCCCACCCTGCTTTGCATCCTGCCCCAGCCAGCTGGTCGTTGTACCTGTGTGGGCCTCAGTGCTCCAGGATAGCGGTGACAAGATGTCACCGCCTTGCCAAATGCTGGTGAGCAGCCATGTTTGGATCTTGGCACTCTCATTCTGCAGGAGCTGGCACAACCGCTAGAGTTAATTTAAACCTTTTGCCAGGCTTCTTTCTCATACATCTCGCTGGGCCTCTGCTGAAGACCTCCTAGCCGTGGGGGAGATAGGAAAGAGAAGAAATCTTGGGGTTTGAGTATAAGAAGGACAAGATTTTAGGCCGTTGCTCCAAGAAGAGGCCAAGCAAGGCTGTGAGGTTCCTGCAGTGGCAGACAGAAGTCAAGGCCTCAAAGGCGGCTTGGCAAAGGTCAAGGAACAGACTCTACATCTCCTGTGACAGGATGAATAGGAATTTTGACTTAAGAGTGTCTGCACACTCTCACACTGCTTATAGAGAAGACCATGCTGTGGTGGGCAGCGCTCTCTCTGAGGCACATCTCAGACTCCCATTACTGACAGTTCTGACTCCATCCTACTGTCTCCATGAGGAGGGAAGTGAGAGGGGAAGGGGTTTAGAAGAGGGGAGGCTTTTTGGGAAACTCCTCAAGGCTTTGCTAAAGTATGGGGAAACAGGAGAGCCATTTGGTCATCAAAAGTTGGCAGGCAAAGGGCTCCATTTCTCTCCAGAGCCTGTACAAAAATGCCCATAGTAGCAAAGAATGGCTTAGCTGGAAATAGCACATGCTAAAAAAGGTCAGGGGGTTTCAGGAGCAGCCTGCAGCCACCTTTAGGAGGAAAACCTGGCTGGAGAAGAGACACCACCAGAGCTGCTGTTTTGCTCATCCAAATTCCTATGAACATGCCCTGGTGGAACAGCACATACTGCCACTGGAAGCTCCTGTCACAGCTCCTTCTAGCTGGAAATGGGACACGGTTCAACCCCTTCCGGGAAGCAGGAAGCTGGTGGCAGGCCACTGTCCCCACCCTGCTGAGCAGTCTTGCCCATGATGAGCAACATTCACTTACAAGGTCATGGCTGAACTTTCCCCCATCCTTTATTTTAATGCCTTAACTTAGTAGCTCTGCAGTGATACCACTGCCACTGCTTGCATTTCAATTACCATATGCATCAGTGGCACTTTTCTGACAATAAAATCACATTTTGTGAAATTATACAGGTGCTTGTATTTTCACCCATCAGAAAAAAATGATGCTTTAAAAAAAATTTATGAATCCCCTAAGCAAATGCTATAGACCAGTTGCATAGGCAATGAAGTTACAGAAGCCAGTGGAGCCAGGAATTTGAATAGCCCATGTAGTTAAAGGAAAGGGTTCGCCATCTTTAAAATCCACGGAGGCATTCCAAATATGATTATTCTGCAATCCTGTTCACAACAAATCTTGCAGGCTGACACTACATGCCCCTTCCCATTGATTGTATGGCCTGCACAAGCACTCTGAGCCTATTAAGCCTGAAGTCCCTGCTGCAGATAATAACTTAGACATTTCAGTCCCTCGAGCAGACACAAAAAAGTACTTACTAGCACAGTTGTCAATTTTGTGGAAATGTCCTGTGGGATTCCATAAGTATCCTAACAACTGGCTGAGCTCTTTCCTTCGCTCCCGCAGGTGTGGTTAAATCAAAGAGCAGTCAGTGCTAGCTGGAGGCAGGCAGGGCTCAGCTGCCTGGTGCCTGCCAGAGAGTGTCTGGATGCTCAGGAAAGGTTCCATCTCCCACCACAGCAGAGGAGTCAATGAGACCCCCCTGGCCTCAGGAGGGCAATCCTAATATGCCTGATTTTCACCATGCCACAGTAGCAAATCCACCTTTCTCAGTGGTGGAAATGGGAATTTCTGACACTCTCAGGTCTTTGCTGGTTGCAGATCAGCTCACACCGATGTCAGTAATTCACCCCTGTGACCGAGCACCACAGCACAGCCCAAAGGAGACTCCTGGGTGCCTGGAGGCACCTGCTGGGAGGTCCAGCACAGCTCCTGGACCAGGGCACTGCTCCTGGCATTCCTCCTGGCACAGGGAGAGCCGGCTCTGCTCCTCTCTAGAGCACCACAATGCCCGCATGTGGTGCCAGTGACTCCCAACCACTGTCACAGAGTACAGACACCATTAAAGGAAACCCTTACTCTCATTCTGATCAAATTCCATAGCTCTGCTCATGGCTCTGCTCTGGTGGGACCTCGTGCCTGTGTTTTGCATTGAAGTCACTTCTGTTTTGTAAAGAAGCTCAAGTGATGTTCCTGCTCTGAATGAAGGACAGAGGTTGCATCCAGCAGTCTTGGTGACACTTTACCCAACCCTCATGGCAGTGCTGGCTATGAACCAAATATAATGAGAAAGAGCAGCATAACAGAATGTCAAGATTACAAAACAAGCTTTTCTTTTTGTGTTGGTTCAGGTTTTATTGCTGCTTGTAGTATCCCTTCTAGGAAACAAAATTTCCCAATACTTCCTTTTCTGGTAAGACAGAGTGTGTGTGGTATCCTACCCCAAAGGCAAGAAAAGGACATTCTCTGGGTTTATTTTTTGAGCTAAAACCATACTCCAGTTTGGGCTGCGCATCCCTCAACAGTGTTGTTCCACTCATGGATTGATCAAAGATACCATGGACAATGGGAAAAGTAGGAGGGAGTGCTAGAACACAGAGCAGGTGGGGCTGCAGACAGGTGTTTAATTGAACCCACTGGATATGAAGAAAATTTTGCAGGATCTGAAAGTCAAAAGTCAAAACTTTGAACTATTCCTTCTGAATCTGCACGTTTACATGTACAGCACAGCTGAATTAGAGCCTGAAGATGATAAAAATGCAGACACAGAATAATAAGGCTGATTTTCTAGATCTTTTGATCCTACAACCTGTTTTCTCCAAGAGCAAGGTTTAGCTTCTAGGAAAATAAAGGTGACACAAACGAAAGTGCTTTCTGTTAGGATAAGAAATCATCAAATACCAGTGCAAAAGTTCAAAACCTGCTGAATTCCCAGTATGTAGAATTGGTCCTGGCTACTCTCTGCTCTGGATGATTTCAGTGTCACTGTTGTCCTGTCATTTATTTGAAGCCAAAACCATTATATTTGGGAAGCAGGTAGGCTTTCAGACTCTCCAAAACCAATTCAGTATAAATATGGGGTAGGATGTAGTAAAACTAAGATGTTAATTCATACGCAGACAAAAACATGTATTTAGATGCCTCCAGAATTCTTGTAAACAACAGCAACACACAGAGCAGAAGGTATTTCATCTTGCAAAGCCATCTTGACACGAAAGAGGACATTAAAAGGCAATGGAGAAATCCTTTTGTTTAATGAAAACTGAATGGGAGGTACATTTTCTTACACTGTGGTCTCCTGTCCCAGATCTCCTCCCTGTCTGAAACACTGTGCCAAAGCTCAAGCAGTAAATCTGCCTTTGCCAAAAGAAGCCTGCTGGAAACCAGAATAAATACAAGTGGAAACTGGAGTAGAGACTGGAGCCTCATCTCATTTTGGATTTGCCTTGTTTCCCCACAGCTTTCCTTCTCACCAGTTCATTGGTCTTGATACTCAAAAGCAGATCCGGATAATCCTGGGCAGGGTGACATTAGGTTTTGAATACAGAAAAAAAGAGAGGTCAGAGTGTAGTCTTGATACAAAGACCCAAACTCTCCCAATCCTGTGAAACTATAAAAGTCTTAAGTACTCCTGAATAAGGAATTGCTTTTTTGCAGACTTTTAGTTGACGGTCTTGTTCAAGTACTCATTTTTAATTCATCAAAGGAAACATAGAAGATGGTTGAGGATGTGACTTGCCCAGGCTTCTGCCATGAAACAGCAAAGCTTAAAGGTCTGTTTTAAGGTGGTTTAACAAACACAGGTCTAAAAGGCTTGCCCCCATGGCAGCTTTGCCAAACAAGTGGTTTTGATAGTGCAGTAGGCTGGGTTCATGTTGTTCTCCAACCACAAGTTCAAGTCTCAATATTGCTTATTTTCTGGAAGTTTGTGTAGCTGACATTCCCAAACAGGCCATGGTAACTCCAGAACAACCTATATATTTAAATGCTAATGACCACAGCATAACCTAGACAATAAACCTATCAAGAAAAACTATGTGAAGAAACAGCTACAGACAATAAAAATAGAAACTTTTCCCGTGTGAATATTAAAAAAATAATTATGGGCTAATAGCTAACAGAATTCTTGCTAACCCAGGGAAGCTACTCCTCGAATGAAAATTCATTACTTATGAACAGACTCGGGATATCTTGCCCACAACAGACTGCTCAAGTAACGTAGGTCCTGTTCATTTTTATCCATTCCCTTTGTCAGGCCCCAATGGAATTGTTTAAGTTGGACTTAGCACAGAAGCCACCAGCAGAAATGCACTGAGTGTGCTTCTCTGTTGGCAGGACTCGAGGTTGTCAACGCAATGAAAGGATCTCAGCCACACAGCCCAAGTTAAACTTGCCTCCTGCCAATATGCCACATGCTAAATTCCAGTAAATTGCTTAATTAATGTAACGAATGCAAACTGCACTCCAGTCTGCTCTATAGGTAGCTGGAAACACCCTCTCGTACACAAGCAACAATGCTCTGTCCTTTAACAGTGTGGCCTACATTTATCTGTTCCTAAGAACTCCTATATGCACACCTCTTGTAAATTTTTCTATTCCATTGTACAGAAAGTATTTCTGGTTAACTATTTTGGTAGCCTCATTTATATTCCCTATTTCTAGAAAGGCTCATGCATATGTTTAATGCATGAATAGTTCCAGGGAAGTCAACGGGAAAATTTATACCTTTAAAGTTAAGGGTGTGCATACATCTTTACAAAGTGAAAATGGACTTTTCATCTACACCTCAAGGTTTCCTCCAGCTGTGTCTGCCAGAACATACATAACTGAACCAGACTTCCAACACTAATCCATTATTCCTCCACCTAGGAACTTGAAATCCACCATTAACTCTACGATCATTATATATGGCTCTCTTCCTTTTTCCTGCTTCTTTCCCAAATTACTCAGAACATGGGGCATGAAAAAAACACTGTGGTGTAGGAAAGCACATGCACAGGCAGAGCCAGGTGCTGGTGGCTGGAGAAGGACATCAGGCTGTGCTGACAGTGGCTGTTGTCTCACGTTGTGATTCTGAGGCCTGCAGAGGTATCCACAGGCTCACAGCACAGTCCTGTTCCCAGCCTGTGATGACTGGCACTCACTTCCACCTTGTTCTGGATCAAAATCCACAAGCTAAACATCTTCTGTCCCCATCCCCCTGTACTCTCCATGCCCCGGTGACTTGGATCCCTTTCCCACCAAACACATCAGTCATGGTGTTGATGGCGTAGGACCATACTGGTATTTTTGGTAGATATGTTGCACTCTGGAAAAAATCCAACGAAGTGTAATAATCTGTGTTGCAGAAAAAAAGTAGCTGCATTTTTCCTATCTCAGTTTATTTTCCTCTACTCCAAGGACAGGCCAGTCAAAGATTCCATGGAGTAGAAGAGTGTGCTCAGTAGAAAAGCACAACTCCTGCCTACATGACGTTAAACTATCAAATAGAAACAACATTTTTTGCTTTGTGATTGCATTCCCTCCCACTCTCACACAAGCCAAGAGGAGTCTCTTGTGTTTACAGCCAGAGAATGGGAGACAAGCACTGGGCTGGTCTTGGCTCAGCTCAGTTTTTTGTTTGTGTTGGACACATGATGACACTCCCCTCTTCAGATCCAAGGTCCTAAAAGCAATTTGTTTTCATTTAAAAGCAGAAAAGGCTGTGCTTTCTTACCAGCACACATGCTGGGGAAGGCTGACAAAGCAGCTGCCTGTCCTTGTGCCTCAGCAGAGCAGCCATAGCTCCCATGGCTCCCACCCAAATCTCAGGCGCGTCAGAAAAGTAAAACCACAAACTTTCCAACCTTCTGCAATCGAGCCAGCAATATTCCCAGTTTGGCAACTACAACTCCCAGTTGTCAGCCTTGCTGGGCTGTATCAGAGCCACGTGGACACGGGGAGCTGCTCACACAGCCCGACTTGCAAGACCGGTGCGTCAATTTGTCATGCTCATATAATAAATCAATTTGTTTCCTTTAACTAGGGGTTAGTCAGCAAACCCTCACTCATGCTTTCCTCATACAGTAAGTCCCTCTTCCCTGTAGGATTAATGTGAATGTGGCCTTACCTTTGCTTTAGGAGAAGCAGCGAGATGAGGTTGGTTTTCCTGAGATATCCATTCTCTTGTGACTCCCCCCCAAGCAATCAACACCGTATTTTTCTACGCGTGTTGAAGAGCTGTTGAACACAGGGTCTATCCTGTGTCCTGTACACCATGGTGTAGGGAAGGAATGTTGTCCTCCAAGCCAGGCTGACCTGGATGTGATGTGGCCGAGCAGCAGAGCTGCATTTCACCCACAGCCCCATGGCCACCCCTCATCCGTGTCCCGGGGGCGTGTGGAGGCTCTTTGTTCCGGAACAGTCTGGGACGCTTTCCCACTGAGCCAGGGGAGATCCCGTCTGTCCTTCTGGACAAACAGGTTGTTGTGTTAAGCAGCAGAGGCCTATCAGTGATGGCATCTCTCAGTCTGCCCCAGCAGGGCTGTGTGGGAGGGCTGGTTACCAGCACCAGCAAAGGTGGTTCCTTGTAGCCCCCTTGGTCCCTCTGGCCCCACTTGAACCCTGCTTGAACTCAGGCTCAAGCGAGAGATTTCGCACGTGGTTCAGAGCGGGGCTTGGAGCAAGAGGACAGTGTCAGCGGCAGATCCCTCGGCTCTGCTCCTCCCCAGCTCTGCCTGATGGACTGCAAAATCCCCAGCCCCGTGTGCTCAGCCTGCCTCGTCCAGCTGTGGGAGGAATTTCAGCTGTGGAATAATTTCTCAGAGGAAGTGTCTATCCATGAATTAATGTCTCTAAGAAGTAATTATTGGGTAAACTGTATAAACAGTCCCTGGAGTGCCTCTTTAGTACTCAGCTTTTGGGCTTCAAAACAGACAGAGCAGGCAAGAGGATTTTCAAAGGATGCTCTGTCTGGGCAAGTGATGATGTAGGTGACTCAGTGGTTTTCCCTCTCACAGCCTAAAAAAGACAGAAAGGTCCATACTGGTCATTTGGGGTGAAAATTTATAGCTTATTAATTAAAAAAGAAGAAAAAACCCCCATTTCTAGGCCAGATCATAGATTCTAGGCTGCCATCCAATGTCAGAAAATGTTCCCCTCCCAGCAGGGGATCCAGGCTAAAAGGTTATTTAATACTTTCTGGTTTATTTTCTTTTTAGAATAACTGCCTTAAATGATTGGTTTTGGCCTGAGAAACTGTTTGCTTACCTGGCACCTGAACTTCAGTGATAAACTTTAATGTCATCCCCTGAGTATTCCCATAGCACATAAAGGAGGCTTCATGCAGTCCCACTAGCTATAAATCTGACCTTTCTTAAAAAAAAAAATCTAAATCAGATGTTGTTCATTATCTCTTCCAACTCCTATCTACCCGTGAACATCCAGAAGTTTTAAAAGCCCTGCTTAAGCAGGTCTCCACTCCATTGATGGAATATCCTTTAATATTTTATAGCTCTGACTTGCACTTCTAAAAGTACTAATTAATCTCACTAGATAAAAACTGGCACAAAATGGCACAAGTGAGAATAGCTCCATCCTTCCTCACAGCAATCGTGTGCCAGTTCATCTTGGAGCATGTAATGATTTACTGTAATAGTTTTAGGCCCGTAATGGGGCCAATAACTGGCATCTGGAAGCTGTGAGCCTCTTTCCCAATGGATGCCATTCACATATAGTTATTTAATTAATTAACAGCTCCACTACCATAAGCCAGTGAAGAGTCTATTAAAGTTGTTTTTTTTTTTAAAATATATTCCAAAGTAAGAACATATGCTGCACACTGCTTTTCCCTCGGAGAGTGCTTAATGTTGCAACCTGTTTATCTTATGACTGATTTTCAAATTCCACCTTAACCAGCTGCTTTTTGCTCGACTTTGGGATTCAGCAGAGACTGAACTGCTGAGCGCTCAGCAGGAGCAGCGGAATAACATTCTACCTGCATGTGCTCATTCCTGAGCAAGGTGCCAAACCCCTGCAATGGCTGCCTGGCTGCTTCTGTGCTCTTCCCAGACTGTACATGTGATGCACTTTCACTTGCCCATTTCTCTGCTGAAAGAAAAAAATAATGAGAAAAAAATAATAATAATCAAGGTGTGGCGTTCATTTGGAATAAGCAAAATATCAGTGGGAAAATGAACCCCAGCAGACACCGGAGGGAGTTGGTCAAGTTTGTAAAATGCATTTGAGAGCTCAGTCCCATGTGAAATGTGGAAAAGCCATTAGGGGCCATAAAGCCAGCAGGGATGGGTTTGGTCTGGTAACAGTGCCAAAGGATTTTACTTCCCAAATGAGGATTCCTACTCCTGAGATGCAGTTAAATGCAAACCACGTCCTAATGGGTGCTGGCCTGCAGTGGGGCGAAGGGCTCGTCCATAAACCTCCCTCCTTCTGCGGGGAGCTGAAGTAGGAGATAAGAGCATCTTCCCCTGACACTGCCCGGGCACAGGCACAGCAGCGTGCAGCTCCAGCCTGGTGCCACACAGCACGGGGGATCCGAGGAGCTGCCCCAGAAGGACGCGGTAGACATGAAATTGGAGAAGCTCTGACAGGACAGGAATGTCATTTAACAGTGACTGTCTAACATGAGCCCTGCTAACGTGGCAGGGCACAGTGTGAGCTCCCTGGTACTGGATCGTGATATGTAGGACATGTCAAAAGTTACATAATCCCTGATGCAGAATCCTTTTCTCTTCCCTGGCTGTAATGTGTTGTGTCGTTCCTCCTCCTGCTCTCCCTCCCACTGGTCTGCAGCACAGCCTTCTGCCTGCAAGGCTTTTACTGGGCTGTGCTGCAAGGCTTGGGAAAAACAGCAGTGCCCTGGAGCAGCTGTCACCCAGAGCCCTTCAGCCAGTGCCTCATCCTTGTGATCCACCATGGATTGTCCAAGGGCTGCCAGAAACCCAGGGGAAGCCAACAGGAGCTGGATTTGATACCCTTGTGAGAAATGTCAGGTTTCTCTGCCCAGATGTCAGGTGTGGAGAGTGAAGAGCCAATCTATTTAACTGTGACGTCTTGTGCTCCTCCCTAGGTAGAGCCTCAGGCCTGACAAGCCTGAAAATTCAGCACCCAGCTCACTTCCAAGTCCACTGGGGCTCTGAAATTGCTCTTCAGCCTAAACCCCCTGAAGCAACCAGTCTGTCCAGGCTGCTGGGTCATGGCAAGACCTCGTGGCAGGTCTTCCTCCTCCCAGAAGGCAACGGCAGCTGGTGCTGCCTCGCAGAGCAGGGCCTGTACAGGAGGTGGTTCTCACTTTCAGTTGCTTAATGGTCAAAGCACTCTCTAGGAAGCAGCATGTGGATGAGTTCCTTCTCCTGTAAAAGGACATTCAAACATCCATCTCCCACTTTTCTCAGCAGTACCTCAGCCCCTGGGATAATGCTCTCACCTCCTGGGATAATGCTCTCACCCCCTGGGATAATGCACTCTCCTCAGCTGGAGGAAGAAGGGACACTCTGCATTCAGTAATGCTTGTGTCTGTGTGACCTGTAATCTGCACTAACTCCATCAGAAGTCCCTACAGCAGAGGCCAGAGCTCAGGATCTCTCCTCCCAGGAGAATGCCATAACCAATAGGCCATGCAAGGTCACCTCAGCTAACTTCTCCAGTATCCAGGTACCTACATGTCTCCTATAGGCAGCAGGGAAACAGGCATTTCCTGTCCTGAGACAAGCATCTTTCTTGAGTTCCTTTTCCTCTCCACTGACTGTACGTGGAGCCCAGGGTGACTAACACAGTCTTTGAAGTCCAGCTGTTCAATATCTACATCAAGGATGATGAGTCCTCCCTCTCCTCCCTCAAACCCTTTCCTGTCTTCTCTTTCTATCCCAGTAAACCTTTCATGTTGCCGCAGCTCTAAGAGGAAGACCTGGGAGCACACAGTTATCCTAATCCCCTGCAGAACTGCCAAGAGTTAGCGGCTGGAAGGCTCACCATGGAGCTGTGGGCTCAAATCATCTCCATGAGTTCTCCTGTGACCCAGCAAGCCCCCAGCAGAGGAGGTTCCTGACATATGGCTTCCTTTCGCAGTTTAGTTTAATAGACAAGACTGACCATTTCTTGGTTCTGCACAACAGATGCTGTAGACACCTTTATTCTGCAAAGAACTGTAAAAAATATTAATTAATATGGTAATTAATACCCCATGGGTGCTTTCTGCTTTTGTAGAAAGCAAAGCAACCATAACCCAGTTTGACTGGCTGTTCTGTTTTACTGATTTGTCCTGCTCTACTACTTCAATTAATATCCTCTTTAAATGTGATTTAGGCTTAATATTACTTATCTTCAAAATATTAGAAGCATCCCACATGACTTCAGGTTTCTTGATTAGTGCTCATTTACAGATAAATTACCTCAAGGTGCAATGAAGGTTAAGCACATATACTCGGAATTTAAAGTAAAACACGTCTGACAGATTTTGCAACTAAAGGAAAACCCTGCAGCAGAAAATCCAAAGCACTCATTCCTGAAGTTACACTTAAAATCCAAACCAATTAATATTAGAATCATTGAATCATAGAAAGGCTTGGATTGGGAGGGTCCTGAAAGATCAGCTCGTTCCAACCCCCCTGCCACGGGCAGGGACACCTTCCAGGTGCTCCAAGCTCCATCCAGGCTGGCCATGAACAGTTCCAGGAATGGGGCATCAACAACTTCTTCGGGCAACCTGTTCCAGTGCCTCACCCCCCTCAAAGTAGCAAATATATTTATTCTCTGGTGGAGTTTACTTCATGACAAAGACACACATCCTATCATAAGCCTCAAGAAAACATTTTGACCAGCTCCAGCCACAGATTTTGACCCCTGCGAGGTCATAGGCAAGTCCAAAGACCCAGTGTGGGGCCTTCGTGTACTGACTGACTTCCTCCATATCTAGCCTCTAGACCAACCTTCCATTCCTTTTCTAGGTTTGCAAACACATCAGACTGAACTTCTGAAAATATTCAGAGGTTCTTTGCTTCTGTGATGTGGAAGAAAACCCAATTCACAGCCGGAGAACTCCCTGGGATGGAAACAGGATGGGTGATTATCTGTTTCCAGGAGTGTCGCTAGAGGATCAGGGAGTATCATTAAAGCACAGACAGAACTTTCCCTGGACATATGCTGTATAATGTAAAAACACTCAAAGGATTAACAGCAATCGGGGATATATCTCCGGCTGTGCACACACACCAAATCTACAGACAAGGGATTAGAGATGTAGCATATGAACCTGTAAGGAAGACAGTGACAGTGGGGCCAGAAATGGAATTATAAGAGAAAGGTTATTCCTGCATTTGTAAAATTTTATACAGATCCTTGTATTCCACGATGGCTTATTTGCATTGCAGGAATATGTAGAAAAAGAGATCAGTCACAAGCTGCTGGGGTTTGTACACACTGCTCTTGAAGGAGAGTGTCTGCCCTGGAGCTTGCAGGCCAAGAGCTGTTCCTTGCAAGTGCATCCACATGGTTGGACTCTCGACGTTTGGAAACACAGTCCGAGGCATTAGCCCAGAAGAGTTATTTAAACAAGAAAAATCTTTATTCTTTCGATGCTCATTATTAAAATAATACACCCTTGTGAATTTTAACAAGACCTATGCAGTGCCTGCCTGGCTTTACTGCATCACCCTCTTATCTAGAAAGTTTTTCCTAATGTCAAACCTAAATTTTATTAGCTGCAAATAAAGCTGGTTCCTTCTTTCCCTATCCCCCAGCGAGCATGGGGAAAGATTTATCACCATCCTCCTTACAATAAACTTTAACATATTGCAAGATTTTTATCGCAGCTCTTCTTTAGACTCTGCTGTTCCCAGACTAAACAAACAATCCTTTCAACATTTCCTCCTAGGTTGTTCCTTCTATGCCTCTGATATTTCTAGTGTCTCTCTCCTGGACTCTCTCCAGTTTGTCTACATTTTTCTTTACAGCGCAGTACCCAAAACTGGACACACTATTCCAGCTGAGGCCTCACCGGTGCCAAGTGGAGTAGAATAATTATCTCCTATGTCTTAGGTTGCAGTCACACATCCTGTTCTGCCTGCAGCTGAGCTGGGTGAAAAGTTTATTTCTTTTCACCCCCTCCAGCTGCTTATCACCACCCCTCAGCTGCAGGCTCTCCCCCTCCCAGGTCAGCAGCATAACTGCCAGGGGATTGCTCCGAACACAATCTGGGTGAATGGTCCAGGTTAGAGGCAATAATTCAAATAACAGGGCTTTCCTGACCACCAGTTCAACAGGCCCAGGTGAGGCTGAAGATAAACAGGTATGAAAAAGCTGAAACCTGAGGTGGGAGCAGATGATGAGCAACAGGGTAATGGACAGTGGCTTTCACAGCTGGAGGAACTGCAGCCAGGAAAGGAAACCTGATATTGTCCTTACCCTCAGCCTTTTGTCCCCTCTGCACCCTCAGTCTCTCCTGATGCTGCTGCCCAGCTGGGAAATCCTCTTTTTGTATTTCTCCTCCCACAGTGCTGTAGCTTGCACTCCATCATCAGGCTGACTTTGTAACATTTTCCCTCATTATCAATGCCCTTCTAAACTCAGATTTTGTTGTCCTTAGTAAGATCACCCCAAACAGTTCTCTTGTAAGCACATCCCTTATTCTCACACTCAAGGTGGTTAGGAAGAGGACAGAGAGGAGAGCAGTGAGGTCTGGCTGAAAAGCTGTCCTGGTGTGGCAGCAGTACCTTCATAACCATCCCCTCAGGTCCTCATCCACTCCCGCACCACCTCAGAGTGACAAAGTTTTGTGTCTGCTCACAGCCCGTCACTGAACAGGGTCATAAAGCTCACCAGTGCCACAGTGAAAATTCCCATTGCTTTCCTCCACTTGCTCTGCCTGCAGAGGACACCTGGCAGGACCCTGTATGGGCTTTTCCCACTACCAGGAGAAATGCATCCAGACCATGTGGAAATACTGCACTGATTAGACTGGAGAGGAGGCCTTTCTTTGCTTAATCTTTTCTTTGCTTAATCTTTTCTTTGCAAAGATATGATGGAGGCCTGAGCTGGCTGCTGATCTGTCTGGCAGATTTTCTGCTCCCCTGCAGAACAGTGTTTTGTGCTCTGAAGAATGAAGACTTGGGAAAACAACGATCCTGTGAGGTCTAAGGACATTTCTATACCAGGACCACCAGCCACAGTGAGAACATTTGGTGACATCATGACCCTGTGGGACTCCCTCCCACAGCTGACTTTTCCTTCTGCTGTTTAGCAGAGTTATACCCATTCTGCTTTATCGCCTTCAGCTCTGGGCATACCTTGATCCCACTCTTTGCTAATCCATCCATCCTTTCCCTGTCCATTCTCATTCCTTTTTTTCCTCTTCTCCCTTACTTTCCATCTCCTTCCATTGAAACTTCCCCCCAACAGCTTCCTTGTTTTCTCAGGCTCCCCTGTGCCACCTCTCCATTCTCCTGGCCCCACCACGGCCCCCAGTAGCCGCAGGCAGGCTCTGCCCTGCCCAGGCACAGCTGTGGGGACTCTGTTCATGCCACAAATCCCCTCTTTTCTCAGGCTCTGTGGGAGCTGAGGGTTGGGTACTGCAAGTTCATGGCAGGCTGAAGTAATAGGAGTAGAGATGAGGTGAAGTTCTTGTTCTGTCTTGAACACAGACTGCCAATCACGCCATAATAGATGGTGGTTCTAGGCAGGGAACAGCTTTTCAGCTCACCAAAATTACACCATTAAATGGAATTTCCTCTATGGGCTAATCAGGATTTGAACCCATTTCTCTGGAGATAAAAGGCACAGCTCAATCTCCTGGTTTGCGAGGTCATCTGGAATACAAATCAACTTTCATGTATTCATTTGAAATGTTTTTATGTAAAGGGATATATTTTTTTTAATCTGCTTGTTAGTGCCTTGTGCCTAAACTGGAGCTGTGAAGTGACTTTTTCTCACTAGGGGCTAAATAAAGTACTGTACTGTTTTTATAAATGTCCTAAGCTTTGCCAGAAGGCTGGCAATGAAAGAGGCTGGCAGGAGACAGGCACTGTCTCTGTTCTGTATCACGGAAGTGAGCCCAAGGACACCGGCCAGTGCCTCCCATCCGCGGGAATGTGACCAATTAACGCACGGGTGATGTCATGGGATGGCAAAAGCACTTCCCTCGCAGCTCTCCCTGCTCTGCCAGCTCCAACCTTCAGTGTATTTTCTTCAGTCTGGTCCATGTACTGTAATAACTAAGTCAACTGGAAAAAATATTGAAGAAAAGACTGAGGAAAAACAGAGTGTAGGGGCAGCTGGAGCCAGCAAAGAAGGCACACTGAGAGCTATAAAGACGCTTTGTGCAGCAGCTTCTCTCAACTTCAGGATATTTAGTTCCACAGGAGTTGGAGAAGATGGGTAATAAGCTGGCCTTTATTTTAAGGGATATCCCTTGTAGTCTCAGCTGCATAAAGATCAGTCTTTGGGCATGTGGAAACAGTGCTAACAGTATCTCTCATTCAGTACCTCCTGCTGCTCACTCCATTGAATGGCCTTGGTCCAGCTAGAGAGGAAAAAAAGCCTTCCATCCCAAAACAGTCATCGATCTGAGGGAAAGGAGGTGATGAAAAGAGGCTGTGAGTGATGAAGTGAAGTAATTATTTATAGAAAGGTACATGACCACAGCACTCAGGTGCCTGCTCAGGAACAGGGCCCAGTACTGCTCATCCTGAATGCAAGGGAGATGTGCCTGTGCCTCCCCTGCCCCAAAACAGGCAAGGGGAGCACTTCTCTGGGCTTCAGGCACATGAACCACCCTGTGCACGGGGTCAGGGAGCACCACAGATGTGGGATGGGGCTGCTCCAAGATCCAGCAAGATGAGGGTCAGTGAGGGACATGGCCAGGCTCAGGTGTAGCTGCAGTATCACTCAGGCATGGACCCGGGGCAGGAGCTGGAGCACAAGCAGTTCCCAGGAGAAGGGGTCAGCTGCCAATTGGACTTCTCCCAGCTCCTCCCACACACTCTTTTCCCAGCAGCCTGCTCCCAGGTTGCAGCCACAGCACATCTGAGCTGGCCTGGAGCACTGGCACCCAAATCTCTGAGAGGGAAAAAGGTCTTACAGAGGCAGTCAGTGCACCCAGGTCTGTGTGTACCTGTGTAACCACTCAGGAAATTGGGCTAAAGAGGAAACCACTCTGTAAAACTATGAGTTGAGACATCCAAATGGAGTTGAGATATCTAAATGGAGTCGAGATATCCAAATGGCCATGTGCCACTTGGGGTTATGTATGTGTTTGCAAATCGTTCTGTATCTGTGAGCCAATACATGCAGTGCTGATGGTGCACGTATATCAATTCAAACTGGCTTCCTGTGGCTGTGAATCAGTACGTGCTGATAGTGCATGGATACAAATTCCAACTGGTCCTGTGCTATTGTGAATCAATATATGTAGTGCTGATTAGACCCATCAAAGTTCTTTTATTTTGTAGCTGATGGGGAGGGCCAAGCTTTGAGCATAGATGGGAAGAAGAAGCAGCCCTACAGGCATTGAGCAGAATGTCCCAGGGACCAATGTGTTAAATTGATTAGAAAACAAGTTTCAAATTTTACTTGGAAAGAAATTCAAAATAAAATTGCCTCAAATGTATCACAGGGGAAGGTGGCTTGCAATGTTCTGTTGTGCTAGGCAAGCCAGCAAATGTTCACACTTCCTTTTAACCACAGTCACCTGCACACACTTAGAGAACATTTTTCTACCCTCATCATTTTGCTCCCAGGCCTTTGCTTTTCTGTTCTACCTCCATTACAAAACTGGCTTCAAACCATCTCCCAAGTCCGATGTGACAGAGATGAAGAGCAAAGAGATGCCAGATTGCTGGTGGGAGCTCTGGCTCACTGGGACGTTGCTGGTAGCTGGAATGTGCTAAGACAAAGGGAGAGCAAAGGAGCCCAGGTTTTTCAGATGGAATTGGAAGGTTCCAGGGGACTTATCTCTGCCTTGTGAAACACTTTGCAGATCTTCCAACTGGTAAAATGTAAAGTGACACTAAGTGAAATAAACTACTTCATAATTCAGCTATAAGTATCTTCAAGAGCCATATCACTATATTTGAAATCGTTTAATAAAATAAAAGTTCTTGTTCTAGAAGGGTTTTCTTTTTAATGGATACTTCAGATGTTCAGTTAAATGTATTGTGACCAATGTAATTATCATTTGCCTGTATCTCAAAATTGTCTAATCAAGCACTAGTGGGCTGAGTAGTTAATAAGCACAAATAGAGGTACTGAACTCTCATCTTGGGGATTTCATCATCTTCCAATTCCACTCACCAGAAACACTAAAAATGTGGAGACAAGGGCTAGATATAAAAGTGTAATAGGAAAACTAGCTGGGAATAAACACAAGATCAAAAACTAAAAGTAAGGTTGGGCAAACCTTAACTGCAGGAGGACAGGAGAGCAAAGCAAGTGGAGAAAAGAAAGGAAAACAAGCAAAACTACTTTTAGAATGGAAGTTTGCCCATGTAATGAAAGGGATTACATCACGTTTGTCTGCAGTAGTGAAGGGCTGAACTCGGTGACCTCAGATATCCCTTCCAGCTCCTTGCGCTCACAGATATCATTTCATTGAGCACAAAAGAAACACCTGACCCCGCTTCCTTCTGCCACCGACCCAAGCAATGTGTCTGTCTGTGGGCAGGAGGAGCAATTGATGTACTGAGTGCTTTTTTAGAAGGATAGTCAGAGTTTATCCCTGCTCCTTAACCTCGGGATTTGAACAGAATTTAGACACCTTATTTCCAGAAGTGCCAAAGAGAGCACTGCCTAACCACCATTATTGCCTGATCCCTGAGGGGCCCTGGTCAGTCTCCCATCTAAACCCTCCTGCAACCCAGATTTAGGCCAGATCCTACAAAGACCTTGAAAGATCAGTGGAAGGACACTCTCAGAAAACACTGACAAATGCTAACGGAAGCACAGTGATGAGGTGAAATCTCTGCCCATCTTCTTCACAGCAGTTTGGGCACCCCACAGGAAGCAGGAAAAGGGCACTGCAGGCTCTGCTCAGCCCAGTGCCACTGGCTGTTTCTTTATAAAGAGTGGGCCCAGTTTAGTGGCCAACAGAAGTGCCCCCAGGGCCAAGATCCCAAAGGGATCCTGGGCAGCCCTGAGGCGAGCGCTGGGTATTCAGGAACGGGGAGGGAGGGGAGTGAAGGCAAGCACAGCATTTAGCACTGTCTACATCCCCCCAACACCTCCTTCCCCTAGCAAAGGAGACTGGCTTTTTGACTCACTCTCTGCATGTGAAGCCCAAATATCTAACCAAGGTGACCTGGCTCATCCTGCTGGAGTCAAGTCTCCTAATTTCAGCGATGACTAATGGGGGCCTAAAGTAGGTGGTCGTTTCTCCTGAGCTCAGTTCCTAAACCCAGCTTCTCTGGTCTAAGGTGACTTGCAATTAGCAGCACTGTGACTAACTGGTTAATAACAGTTTCAGGTTGTGCTGCACAGATTTTACAAGTATTTCGAAATGCCACTGAGCTTTACAGTGCACTGCCTTCCCCTGCAGATGGAAAAAACAGCCTCCACCAGCCCTGTGTATCAGGTATGTCTGTCAGCAGTGCTAATTCACCACAAATATTGCTTCCCCCACACAAACATTGTCTCCATCTCCCCTTCAGAAGGCAAAAATCCCACTGTGCTTCCCATTTCTCAGAGTAGCTGGGATCCAGCAGAATACAATATCCCTCCTTTGGTATTTTGTATTGTTGCTTTTGTATTGACATTTTGGGAAGAAATGGGTGTATGGGCTGCCTGCAGAAACTCTGCAAGAGCTGTTGTTCCTGCTGAGTTCCTGCGGGCAGTGTGGAAGCAGCAGGCTCCAGAGCCTCTCCCTGTCTCTCTTCCAGAGGCAGGATCCAGCCCAGCAGCTCCGGCCGTGCGTGGCTGTACCCCAGCACCCCCAGACTGGGAGCACTCCAGCTGCCAGCGCAAGGTGGATTCAGAGGCGCTCCTTTAGGTTTGCTCCCGTTTCTTTTTCCACCCCCATTTTTAACTCTGTCAGCACAGACAGGTGCAGACAGATGTGAGCTCACCCTGCCCCTGCTCCGAGCCAAGCGGCCTGGTGCCAGCCCCTGTGCAGGAGCCACGGGGCTGTGTGAGCGTGGCTCGGTGCCCAAGCCAACACTCCTGCTGAGAGGCCGGGGCAGAAGAAGCCTCTGTCTGTCTGCACAGAGCCCAACAGCTGCCCTGGAAAGCTGAGGCACAGCCACTGCTCTCCAGTAACACACCTCTTTTCTTAAATATGGATACAGGCACGAAAGCAAGGGATTGTTCATTCCAGGAAAGGTTCTGTTATCTTTCTTTGAAGCTGCCACGGATCGATCCAGCAGCAGCCCCAGGAAGAGCACAGTAAGAGCCAGGGGAGCTGCTGCCTCCCTACCTCTGCTCTGGCCCTCCCAGTCCAGATTGTCTATGTTTACCTCCCCTTCCTTGAGGGAAATGGAGCATAACGTGCACTTTCCTAATGTAGTTTTGGCCAGCAGCTATCGCTTGAAAGCTCTGTGGTGGTCTGACATTAAAAAATTATAAATCTGTTAAAAAAGGTAACACTTTTCTAGAACACAGTCACACATTATATCCTATTTTGATAGAAGGAGAACAGTACCAGCATCCTTCAGCCCATATGTAGGCATGTCAAAAAAAGAATAATTTTCAAAAGAAATTCCTGGCTGCTAATAAAAAGTTTACTATCTGGTCGTTTGTCTATCAATATGGTGACTCAAGGTTGGTTCTGGTACAATATAAAAACGCATTCACTGTTTCTTTGTGCAACACCTACTTGGTTTACCATGCTAAGACATGACTTCTAGTGTTTGTGGCCAGGTGGAAAATGTCCAGCAAAAAAGTCTGGGGTCCATGTGCCCAGTTTTCATATCAGAAAGATAAGGAGAATTAGAAAGGGAGCTAGTTCTTAATTTGGGCTTCCTTCAGATTAGAAGTTTCTGACTAAATTTGTATTTGGTAACCAAAGGTCACCTTATTCTAAAACTCTGATGAGCTTCAGACCCCAAAATGGCAGAATTTGGTGGAATGGAAATGACAGACAATTCTCATAAAATTAAACAGAGTTCCTGAAGAAGATCTCAGGACTCTTTGAAAAGCAGAATGTTATCCTGTGATCTGGCCACGACTGATAGATATTAAAAATTTCAGTGAAATTTTGTGAATTGGAGGAGCCTTCCTATTGTAATCAGTTTCCATATAAGCCTGTAGAGAAGTTAGTATGAATAAAAAGAAATAACTGGAATCTTCAAATCTTCGGGAAACAAAATCAAGGGTAGAAATTGCAGTTGCTGGATGTTTTCTCTCTGCACCTCAATGGGTCAGTGTGGAAGAAGGAACAAAACCAGTCACTATCTCCCTGTGATTCCAGAGGCTGCAGCTATCATCCTATCCCATATCCTTGGGGAAGTCCAGACTGAAAAGACTGCACAGTGCTGAGATGCTTGAAAAATTATTTGGGTTGTGGCATGTAACAAACATCTATTCATTAAAGTCTTGCAATTGTGACCCAGCCCTTCATCTTGCACAAGATCTATAAAAAAGGCTGAGTGACTATAAATGTGTCCCTTGGAGCAAATTATGGAAGACATTATAGGAAGGCTGGTTTCTAGCCAGCTTTTCCAGCTTAATGAATTCCTTTCAAGGATGTGTGAAAGCTCCACTGAGACCAATGGTGAGTATCCTTGGACTCCTCTAGGAAGATTTTATAAGGGGTCTCAACTATTGTATTCTTATTTTTCTTCTATTTTCAGAGAGCAGTTAGAAAATGATTTGAAATGGTAAAGCTACAGTTCAAACACTTTTCACTGTGAGAACTGACCTAACTGATCCATGAAGAGTCAGCAGAAGGCTCTTAGGCAGATCAGTTTTATCATGGTATCAATAACCATGAAAACGATTGGAATTTGTGTGCCGACCACACTGGAAGAGATAAAAAATGTTTTCCTACACCTTCCACACTAAAACCCCACTCATTTAATTAATGTACAGATCTGGATTTCCAGTGTGTTCCTACAGACATCAGCTATACATGGACCTGGAATGGGAATACTGAGAGTCAAGGAAGACTTTGCCCAGATCAAATACTTGTACGTACCTTGTATTTATGATATTTCTTGCAGCAAAAGGACTTTCATCTACACATTTATTATGTTATCAGCTGACTTCACATATTTTCTGTTTCTCCATTAACAGAGTGAGAAAGATAATGATCTGCAGTGTTTCTCTCTCTAGAGACTGGTTTGCTCTTTCAGACTCCATGCCTTCAATCACTCCTGCCCAAGATGTTGGGATGAGTGGGGGAGGTGAGGGAGAGAAATTATGAGCTGTATGGAGAGAACCTACAAAGGGCAGTCAATGGAAAAAAGAGGGATGTTTCATCTGGGAAGAAAAAGGCACAGAGCAACGGGGGAAAAGATGGTAAAGAAACAGAGCAGTGTATAATATGCAGGCAGAAAAGATGGGAAATGAATAAATGGAATAATAAAAAAAAAGGTATGAAGTTTTAGCTGAAAAGTTCATCACGAGTCTTTTACTTGTGTGACTTCCCATCCAGCTGTACTGGAATATCCTGATATTCAGCTTTCTGCTCAGGTAGAGAGCAAGTCACAAGGCACAGGGAGAGAACAAGGGCTACACACGGCAGCACGCGCCAGGCCAGCTGCTCACACTCTGCTGGACCTCACTGACCCCTGGAGCTGCTGCTGGCACCTCTTTGCAAAGTGCTACACAAATGAAAACTCTTGTTATGATCCAAAGACAGAAACATCCCAAAATAGGTGTTGTAGCAGGAATTACAGACACGAACTGAAATACCTGACATTACAGACAGGTCCGCAGGCTGATGTCGGGGCAGCTGCCACCTAGAGATCCTTCAGGCCTTGTATCAGTAAAGCCTAAAATCTTATGTGTTTGTATAGAAAAGGCATGACCATCAGGAGTCTGCTACTGTCTTCATTAATGGGCAGAACCATCCTTCATCCCGTTCGGAAAGCCAAGCCATGGATTCTAAGCATTTCCCTATTTTATTGTTTTTCAGACTACAAACAGAGGAAAATTAATTCCCCATGTAATTCCATTGAAATCTAGTACATTAAATGAAGGGCTGCATTTATTTAGGCCTGTACCAATATTTATGAGATGAATTTAGGCCCAGAATGTGTTGGCTGATGGCCCTTTATTGGGAGATGGACAGGATTGTTTACTGGGAAGACTCCCCAGCCACAGGGAGTGACGGGGGGAATGGGGAGGAGGAAAAAGAAGAAAAAGGGCAGAACAGAGTGTCAAGACCACAATAATTAATGCTTAGTGAGGCAGAAAAGGAGACAGACTCAGAGGACAGCAATACCAGCACTTTAATTCATATGTTGTGGAGTTTCAAAGTCAAATCAGTGGCTTGAACACACCTTCATCTACACAGGTGCCACAAGGAACTTACACACTTTCTGTTATTTAAAAAACAACAACCAGCATTAAATCGTCCTGCCACAACAACAGGAGTCTTGCCACAGACTGCCATGGAAGCAGGGACAATACAGGTGTGAAAATCTTTTGAACTTTACTCATTTTAGATTTCAAAAATACATCTGACATTGTTATCCCAGCACCACAGGCCTGCATAGGTGAGAGTAAGAGACAGTTCATTTCAAACAGGGATAATGATTTGGGTGTGTTTGAAAGTAATTACAGATAACAGAGCTAGAAAGAAGATGGAAAACACTAAAAAGGAAGTTCCTTTTCACAGAAACTAATATAAGGAAGATGCAGACCCTTCCCATGCTTTGTATATCCTTTTCCAAGTTACTTAGAAGTTCCTAAGGCTGAAGAATACACCTCTTGGAAGACAGAGATTTTTCACAGCACTTTAACTTAGAGGTAAAAAATATAAGTCCATAGGCCTAAACAACGTGGTTTGTGATGCACAGAAATGTGTGTGCCCTCTGAAGCACTCAGCAAGGGCATCAAGAGTCAATAACGGTTTCTTCAGCTTTCTACAGCGGAAGCAGTTTAGAAGCAAAGTATCAGTCTCATGGAAATTACCACATGGAAATTACTGCTGAATTCAGGGGCAAAATTAATAACGGGGCAGCGTAGGATCAATTGAGCTTCTTTAGTTCTTTGAAAATATTTTTCAATTTCAGTTTGTCACACTTTTATATTTGTGAAACATAAAACCTCCCTTGGTATTCTGTATACTCAGGTAGAATTTGAGTCTCATGGACTTCCACCTTTTCTTTGCAATTAGATTTTGTCACTTATTTGTAATTTTGTCACCTCCAGAATGGATTACACCATCATTTAGGGCAAGCACAGAGGGACCTTTGGCACCAGCAGTCTGTGACTGCAGAGGAGTTTTGATCAATGTGCCCACACCACACTCAGACTCCACTCATTGCTTTGGATACCCCCCCAGTTCTAGGTGAAACTCATACTTGTAGTGATACACTGGGAAGTCTTTGATTATTTGGAACTCCATTTAAACATGGTGCCTCCTTCAAATCTGAGTTGTTGCTGTTGGGAGCTTGGTTTTTCCAAAACCAACAGCTGAGTATTTTTGGTCTGTACATCAAAACCAGCACTTGGCACATTTTGGGCACTGTAAGTCAAACCAGCTGTTTTCAATGTTACTGTATGTCCATATTTGCATTTGTTTGGTTCTTTGCCCCTTTGTTGCTGGATTGGCAGGGGTGGGGTATTCCTGGTTTCTTGATGGAGCTTTACGAAAGGCAGATCAACTTCCTAGACTGGAAGTCAGAACATTCCTGGTTTTACAGGTTTTTATGCACAAACCTGCCAGTCTGTGGGGACTGAGGAGTGCTGCAAAACCTCTCCTCTGTGTCAGCACAACGAGCAGTTCGAGCCCTCCAACATCAAGCAAAAGGTTAAACACCAGGACAATCCCCTCCAGAGCAGCCAGGCTGGGGCTGAGCCCTGAGATGGTGCATAAAGTAAATAGGAAAATGTGCATGTCTGAAAAGGGAATTATCACTGTGGTATAATGGCTGCTATGCCTCCCTGGAAAATGCAACATGGTGTGGGACTTTGTTCAAGCACTTTTTTTTCCAAGCCGCTATTGCCAGCTCCAAATGTTCAAGAACTACAGTTTGACCCTCAAAATCACAAGCCTGTCTGTAAAACGATAAATGCAGAGCTCTTTTACTGTGCTTTCTGGTTTTTGAGCTGTTAGGGTGCACCTGGGTCACACTTGCAAGCTTTATACTCTAACCATTAGGACTAGAAACTTACTTTAAATTAAAGAAAGAGGAAAGCTGAGTTTCTAACCTCATTACACAACTGTAGTAGCTGGAGTGTAAGTGAAACATCAAACATCACAAGACTTGTGATAAAATCATGAGTGCTGACAACATCAATTTAGAGTAGGAGGTGGGATAGCAGGGGAAACTCAGGGCAAATGGATTTACTTTTTATCTTAATGTTTTTACAGGCTGTCTACTTTTATCTTTAATCAGAAGTTTTCAGTGGCAGTTCTTTCTTCGTGTATCTGTGCATGACATTAAAAGGTCACTTCTGCATTAATACCCGATGCCATTTGCTAACTGCATCTCTCTATCAGAGATTACATGAAAAGGTAGGTGTACTGATGGTACACCTGGTGCTAGTATCACAGCAAAGAGGAATTATGGAAGTCCAGGTCATGAGTGCATGGGTAAAACAGCATTGAGAGGGATTCCAGTCCCCTGTGATGTGTGTGTGTGAAGAATACAGGATGTTTCTCATGGCTCTGATATTTACTGCCTGAGCAGAGAATATTTTATGGAGAATTTGCCAGTAAAGCTCCACAGCCTTTGTGGAATGGGTTGTTTCAAGGCATTGCGTGCTGGATCTTTTATGCCTGAAAATTGCCTCACTGGAAAATAACATGGAAACTTATAAAGCTAGGTATAGTTAAACCTTTCATTATAATAAATTGGCTGTAATTAAGGCAGGTAATTAACGGATCGCTATGATTATAGATCAACAGACTGGCCAGATCAAGAATTCAGGTCAGTCTTCTGTTGTGGCAGCAGTGACAAAGTGGTCAGCTGTCCCCCACTATTAGAGGCAGTTCCCAAACCGTGCTTTTATTGTTTGAAATGCTCCAGTTTGGGGGAATTGTGCAGTCACCAACCACATGCAGAGTTGTAAGTGGCAGGTTCCTTGGTCACCTACCTGCTGTCACTGGTCTGATCTGTCACTGATCTGAAAGTGCCAGGGCAGCAGAGTGGCCAGTTAGAAGGCAGCTCCAGCACAGCGAATACTCCTGCTCTAACATGATAATCCTGGGATTTAAAGTAGGAGCTAAGCCTGGTCCAAATGGTCAGTTCGCTCCAGCTGCTTTGTGCAGCACCAGGGGTACAAGCAGAGTGCACAAGTTAATTTCATGGTCACGAGCCAGAGGTTTTTATGTGACATAATGCTGATATTATAGATCTTCCACTCATGAAACCAGCTCCAGACCCATCTGGGTGGGACTGAGTTCTTTAGTTCATGGATGATTATGTTGCTAATTGGAAGGAGAGACACAGCCCCTGTGTGGACTGAGAGGAGGTGCCGAGGGTCTGTAGCGTGGCCTCTGTCACAGCAGTAGGGATCCAGCCCAGTAGGTATATAAAGAAATCAGAATATTACAATTATTCCCCCCAAAAACATTACAAACTCAGAAAATTCAAGACAAGTATGCACAATTTGAAAATTCTAATAACCTCAAGTTTACTCTGACATGATACATAACCACATCTAACTCAGAAGCATGAGAGAATTTCATAGTTCATAGTCTGAATTTGGAAAAAATCCAGTGTTAGAAGAGAAATTACTTTTAAAAACATGTTTCAGTACATTTTTGTTCCACATACTGCTACAGGAACAGGGTTTGAGCCCTTCATTCTCATGCAGGTGATTTGGTGTTTGGTCTGATTTGATAGATTTCATCTTTCTACAAAACTCAACTACAGAGGTCAAAGAAGGAAATGCTTTGTCATCCCTGCCTGCTTTCGTGGGGGAGCATTGAGGTTAGCCTTCTGGATGTAAAATCTTACCACAGAGACAGAAAACAAGATTGGCTAACCACAATGACTTGACTCAAAGAATTAGCAGCTCTGACATAATGGAGGCATTCCTGAAAAATCTAAAGTCAGAGTTCTGCCCACTTTTTTGAGTAAATAGCAATCCAAAAATCTAGGAGTTTCATTCTCCATAGGCATCTCAGAATTTTATTTCAGCCAACATCAATCTTCCTTCCCTTCAGACAAGCTAAATTATATCGGTAAATCAGTGACATTAAATCAGTCAAACCAGCTGAATGCAAAAGCTGAGGGAACAGACCAAATTTGAACTGTGTATACTGAGAGAAAGAAAACTGCTCATAAAGTTAAATCTTAAATAAACATGAACCCTTAGAGGGGGTACACAGAGAAAAGGAAAGTCTCAAACTTCTGAGAGGCCTCCGAATAAATGTACAGGGGACTGGGAAATGGACTTTGGTTTCTCTGTGCTTCAGAGGCTGTAGCTTATGGAGCCAGAGCTGTAAAAGAGCTAAATCAGACTTACCAAGAGGACAGGAACAGAGCCAGGGCCTGCCAGGGCTAACCACCCAGGAGCATTCCCAGTTTGATGGATTCTGTAGCTGACACTGCTGGAACGATGCTGTTGGAGGCGCGGGATCCAGTGTGCTCAAAGCATCTGCACAAAGTAGGCCACGGCAGCCCCGGCTCTCCAGGGACTGTGCTCACAGCCCTCCCTGATGTCACTGCAGTGGCTGAGGACGTGACATCCCTGCCTTTCCAGCTCAGGACCCCTTCCTGCAGGCATGGAGGGGCAAAGGTGCCGGCTGCCGAGTCACTGATGCGGCAGTGAAACTTCCCTGTTGGTTTAAGCTGATTTGTGTTGAACACTGGAGCGGGAGTGGCTGAGCTCCAGGGGCAGCGTGTGTTTGGTTCTGCTGATCACACAGGAGGGAAAACTCAGTAATGGAAGCTCCAGCAGCTGAGGTACCCATGGAAACGCTGACCACACTGCAGGGTCGTGCCTCAAACCCTGTGAGACTCCAGAGGTTCAGGCACTCTTCACCAAGGCCAAGGCCCTGTCTTACATCACCCACATCTCTCCCACACAGACAGCTACATTTTCAGCTCCCAAACTACACAGGACATGGGGTTTGAATGCTCCAATACAACATTCTTCAAGCTTGCCACATCTGTAGGAATAGGATGGCTCACTGCTTTGTAGGTGCCCTGGAATAACCTTTAATCAGAGCAAATACTAGAGAAACTATAATGAAAGAACACCCATGCACATACAGACAGCAGAACCCAGTAAGAAAATCCTGATTTTCTCCTCCTGTACTGCAGATCAGCTCCACGAGGCATTTTGCTGTTCTGTCCAGTGAAGCAGCTGTGAACTGTCCATGGCTGGGATCTGCCATCCCCATACAATGATTATGATCGAGTTTTCTTAAGGAGTGCCCAGAGATAGAAAACCGAAATTCCCTTAATGCAGAACTCACAACAGATCTCCTTCTGCTCTACTCCTGTTGCGCAAGGGACACCTGAACTTGTCTGCAGAAAGCTGCTGAAAAAGAAGGTAGAAAGGGGATAAGAATGACTTGAGATTACTCATCCTTCACTTGGGATTCTTTTGATTTCCTCTCACAATATGTAACAGTAGAGGTGGAGCAGGTCTAGTAGATCAGTGAATGCATCTTACTTGAAGAACAGGATTAATATCTTCCCACAGCCATCCACAATGAAGAATTCTTCAGTTGCCAAAATAATTCTGTGCTGAACAGAGGAATCCACAGGTGGGAAGCAATTCTCAGTGAATTTGCTTTCTGGGTACTTAATAACTGCACATATTCAACAGCATCATTCTTTCAAACAAACAAGAGCATTTTTTCCGTGGTGCCCTCCTGCCTGTTGGCCAAAGGGATCACAATCCCGAGTTCTGTTCCTAAAGGCTGGATCTACACTACCAACTGGTGGGTTGATCCTTGCCAAGACATTTTTAGAGGAATTATAAAAATCCCTCTTACAGAAGGGAATTATATGTGGTACTTAGGCAAAACAGGCATTCAATTTATAAATATAATTACTTCTGCTATTCTATCAAGAAAAAGAATGTAGTAGTGAGGGATACAACAGAGAAAATTATTTATGTGTTGACACTTAACAATATAAATAGAAAACAGATCTGGCTGGAACGAAGTGGGAAATGAAAAAAACATGACAAAATATGTAACTGAGATTACCAGTGGGGGGGATAACTTATGACCACTCCTAGTGCATTCTTTCCAATGGAAGTACAGTCCCTCATTTTTGCTTTTTGTTTGGATTGTAATTATGTGTGCACTTAATTAGCAACAAATGCACAAGCTTACTTGGTGTTTTTTGGCAAATTATCTTCTGACTGATGCCCTTGAACACTCCAAGGCAGGCACTGGTCTGCAGTGCAAAGGAGGGAACAGAAGATGGCTTGGACATAGTGCCTCCGCTTTAGTGAGCTGTAGCACAGGTCAGGGAAGAAAGGAATGAGTGTGCCGTTCACACTCACATCCATAAGTGACTGGATGAAATATTGTCACCTAAGGAATGATCCTGACCCCATCTCTTGTATTCATGCTCCTTTTACTCAGGCTGCTTGTCTGGGTATGTCCATTACTGCACGTCTTCTGCTTTAGATTTGGGAAGAGTATTTTTATCCAGCATCTTCATTCTTAATATTAGTGATTTATCACATATGGTGCACTATATTTTTACAAAGCTGTAAGATACCATGGTGATTAACACCATATGAGAACCTAAATAGAAGGGAACAGGATAACAGAAACGTCCTCCCAGCAGACACAGGGCTTTGGCTTGTTTTTAGAGACAGTATCTCAGCTGCATGATTTTACTCTGTACATAAGAATTCTAGGAGTTCCATAATAGAAAACTGTACTGTACTTGACCATGTTGTAGAGAGAACAAAAAAACCTCATGTTTAATTTCTCTCTAGCCTTTAACTAGGATTTTCAGATCAATTTGGAGAGTTTGATTATTCTAACTCTTTTGATCATACAGATTTATTACTTTGATTTAAGAAGGCAGGAGAAAAAATGTAAGAACCACAAGTATACCCTTGTGTTTATACATGTACATAGATATATTCTGCTAGGAATTTCTGGTAGGAAAATATCCCAGCTTCACACAGCCTTGCAAACTTGTCCTGTCAATACTGCAGTCCCCACACAAAATCTATGCACTGAATCGACACAGTAATGAGAAACTAATCACTTTTTACTTACCCACCCAAACACTGTCAGAGCCTGGAGACACTGAAGGTTGCTTCAAATGAACACATCCCTGCTGGGCACAGCACAGCCCTGCTTTCCAAACAGCTCTGTCCTCACCCACCTGGATTAGGCTGCCACTGAGAGAGCCTTCCCCCCTGCACTACTGGATCCAAAGCAAGGATTTTACTGAAGTGTGGCGGCCAGCAAAAAAGGGGATTGTCTCTGGGCACTGGGATAAACCAGGAAGGCAGCCTGGGGGCTGCTGGAAAGTGTCAGGGTGAAACCCCTGTGGTACAAAGGTGCTGGACATGAACTTTGGCTCCTGCTGGGCTCCCACAGGAGACAGGCAGAGGAGTGGGGAAGCCAAAGAGGTGGCTGCAGGCTGGGCAGCCCTGGGTACTGCTTGATTCTCCTGGGCCAGGGCTGGCTGATCCTCCAGGAGCGCCAGGAGGGCTGCAAGGAGCGTGGGGAGATGAGCATGAGCAGCTCCACATGCATCTTCCCCCCGAGCAGCACAGCACAGGTTAAATTAAAAAATGCACTGGGGAAAAGGTTGTTTCTGTAAAACTGGTCACTAGCAGCCAGGCCCCCAGGGATGCTCTCCTTGCCTAGGGATGAAATAGGATTATGATGGTAATGTTTGCTGCACTGTAATTAAGGTGGTGTCAGGACTTTCATTAAAAAGTGTGTTTTTGTTGAGGGGCTACGGCTTGGAGAAAATTTTTGCTTGAGGCTGAAATATAACATGGTTCTCAGCCAGAAAACACATGCACAACCTTTATTATATATGTAATTTAGAATCTCACTATAGTCTTGGCTGTGAAGGCTCTGCTATTGTTTCCATAGGGGTATGTAGCTAATTGGTTTAAAAAATTAGTTATTAAAGAAGTGAAGGACTGAATTCTGTCTGGAGCTCATGTATGTGACATGTCCCCATAAATTGTCTGCAATTAACTTCAAAAACCAAAGGCCAAATGCTGCCCTTCTTACTCAGACACACAATGTTATTGAAGTAAACAGCTGTAAACAGGATTGGGCACCTGTGTCCAGGTGTTTACCTCACTGCGACCCAAGGCCTCTCCCACATTATAACAACCCCACTGAACGTGAGGCCATCCCCTGTGGAACAGAGATTATTTCCTTGCAAAACTGGCAATCTATGGCAAGCTTATTTCTACAAACAGTATTCAAATTCCTATTATCACAGCACCCAAGATCTCAGATAAGGAACCAGGACCCCTGTGCACAAGGTGCTGTGCAGAATAAAACCCCAATATATGACTGCCCACAAACAAATCCTCTCCCCTGTCTCATGGCCAGGTTTGAATTATTTCTGTTAAGTAATCTGAGTGTAACGCACCACCCCTGCAAACAGCAAACACGGCTCAGACATTTATTTAACTTTCTGCATGATAAAGTCCCAGCTTCACAGCAATCTATTGTCTTTCCCCAGAGGTGCACACAAAGGGGCCAGCTACTGCCCTGGGTTCTTGCTGCTGGCTCTGGGGTTTTTCCATCTATCTGCACTGTTTAGCACGTAGTGGTTTCAGGTACTAATATGATTTTACTCAGACTATTAGCATTCTACTATTTTGGATTAAAACCCCCATGAAATTAATAATATGTCACAAAAGATTATTTCTCTGCTGCCCACCACCACATAGATGTCAAAAATAAAAGAATGTTAATGTTTATAAAATTACAGTTTCATAAATGTGTAAACCAGAAGAGAGTTCACAAAGAATGGAACAGAAGTTCTTAAGTAACTTGTAGATACTTATTGTGACTTCACAGGGATGCTAAAAAAATACAACATAACATAGCAAAGTTCATTGTTTCTTCTAAGAAAAAATTATATAAATTGCAAGTTTAGGAAAAATTTAAGCATTTCTGCAAATGTTTAAACATGGAACAAACTTTATTCAGGAAGTAGTTGTCTTCAGTGAACCTATTTATGCATCTAGTTGTTTATCTGCCTAATTTAGCATCCCCAGGATCATGGCCTCAGTTTGTAATAACTTAATGAATTTCAGTAGAGTGCCTCAGCTACCACTTGTCAAAATAGGATGATTCAAATGCAAATAAGTGCAAACATGTGCAAAATTAACATTCCTAATAGACAAAGCTTCTCCACATAGGAAGGTATTATTACTACTACTACCAGAGGCAGGCAAGCATAATTCCTCATGTGGATAAACTTAAATGAATTAAAGAAGTTAATCTGAAAAAAAAAGCAGAAAAAAGAAGCCAGAAGATGCCAGAATGAGTGAGTCTGCATGAGGGTTATACTACAACCACTGGTTTTAAATTCACACTCTGGCGTGCACAAAAAGAACATTTTTTTATGAAGATAAAAGCCTCCACGTGTAATAACTCGATATATAGACAAGCCCTAGGGGCTTGCATCTTGAGCACTTAACATTTTTGGCCTCATCTTAATGGATGAAAAAAGGTGTGTTTCTCAGTCACATTAGCCCAGTCAAAGGAGCTTAATATGATGAAAAGGCCTTAGGGTTTGGGGAGGCTGAGGTGTAAAGGTGTGAGGCAGCACATCCATCACAGCGTGGGCACCGCTGCCTTCAGCACACGCTGAACTGATCAGGGGGAGCAGGCAGGGATGGGGAG
>VWZT01011243.1:9838-21148 GCA_013397055.1 Pachycephala philippinensis
ACCAGGATCCATCCCTTTGGATAGACCAGGACCCATCGCTTTGGATAACCAGGATCCACCCCTTTGGATAGACCAGGATCCACCCCTTTGGATAGACCAGGACCCATCCCTTTGGATAACCAGGATCCACCCCTTTGGATAGACCAGGATCCAGCCTTTGGATAGGTCAGGATCTATCCCTTTGGAGGGAACAGGATCCATCCCAGGATCCATCCCTTTGGACAAACCAGACCCATCCCTTCGGTTGGATCAGGACCCATCCCTTTGGAGGGACCAGGATCCATCCCTTTGGATGGAACAGGATCCATCCCAGGATCCATCCCTTTGGACAAACCAGACCCATCCCTTTGGTTGGATCAGGACCCATCCCTTCGGACGGCTCTCCCGGAGCGGATCAGCTCCCACGCTCCCAGCTCCCACCCCATGGGAGGGGGCTCCCCGCGGTGGTTCCGAGCCCCCTCCAGCCCCATCCTCTCCCGTTCCCGGGGCTGACCCGGCCGCGGACGGGGCTGGAGGCGCCGGGGCCGCAGCTGCGAGGGGCCGAGGCTGCGGAGGAGCCGCTGGCAGAGGCAGGAGCTCTCTCCTCATCCCAAACCACCCCGAGCCAGCTCTGCCGCGGCTGCCAGGAGCCGCCTGCTGCTCCTCCCGAGCCAGCCCGGGCCCGGCAGCCAGATTTGTGTGATTTATGTCCTCGGGGGGTTCCCCGCAGAGCCGGGGCCGCCTTCACCTGTTCCCCTGCTCAGGCAGCCCGGCTCCGGAGGAATTCAGCTCGCAAACAAGAGCTCCCCGGGGAAAGCGGGAGCCGCTGGCACGGATCTGCTCCTCACCCGCTGCCAGAGCATCCCCGGCTCCGAGGGGCTGGGGAGAGCCGCCCGGGCCCGGCAGGAAGGGATCCAGGCGTCCTTCCAGGTGGGAATCAGGGCGTTCTTTCCCCACTGAGCTTTCCAGTGCATCGCGGTTGTGTGACGGAGTCGAGGGGCGCTTGAGGGGCTCTCTGCCTCCCAGCCCCTTGATTTTCCAGGGTTTTTTCCCTGCCCTGAGGTGGGGTCACGTCTCCTTCCCGCTCCACCGCGTCAGCCCCAGGGATGTGAATCCCCTCTTTATTTATTTTAGCTGGAAGCTGACATCCTGCTGCATTCTCATGACTCCAAGACCTGGGGCTTTAACAAAAATGTTAAATATTAGAAGCCTCTCCGCGATTTTGCAGCACTTTCGGAGGGGACGGGGAGTGCAGGCACTCGCTGTTAAACCCGCCGTTTGTTTGTGGAGCAGGGACGACGCCCTCAAACCCTCTCCCCTTTCTCGCTGTCGGTGTTTCTTCCCTTGCTTCCTCCCTGTGGGAAAATCCGGCTCCAGAGCTGAACCCTGCGGCTCTTCCCTTTCTTCCCCCCCGGCCCCATGGCACCTCCTCCTCCTCCTCCTCCCGGCCCTGGTGCCCAGCAGCCCGCAGCCCAAGCCCCCCTGGATGAGCCATCCCGGCCTCGCAGCCCGGTGGGAGCCGCTGGTTTTCCCGGTTTTCCTGCGGAGAGCGGGATAAAGATCTCCATCTGCCGCTAGCTCCTTGTACTGCAAACCCCTCCCGCCCGCAGCCCCCCGGGAATTCTCCGCTCTCCCTCCCCAAACCACCCCGGGGAGCGGGGAGGAGTAGCCTCGGGCAGAAATGGGGAAAGGGAGAAATAAAATAAGGCAGAAATAGAGGAAAACCAGGCCGGGGGGAATTCTGTTTCCCTGGAAAACCCCCGGGGTGATGCTCAGGGTTGCTGGCTCTCCCCGCGCCGCGTTTTTCACTCTCCTGTCCCCACCCTCGCTCCCGCGGCTCCTTTCTCCTCATCATCCTTTCATTCAGGGAATGGGAAAGCAGGAAGGCACGGGCTGTTCCCAAAAATCCCTGCCTGAGTCCCTGTTCCCAAAATTCCCTCCCAGGACTGGGAAGGGAGGGAATGGGGGATGTTTTTGGGGCTGTGACCCCTGGCCTGCTCCCGGCGGTGGGAGCTGTATCCCGTGCGATATTCCCTTCATCCCGCACCCCACACATCCCTCCACCACCTGTGTCGGGAGTTTTTTCCAACCTCTGCTCGGGAAACGAGGGGGACACGAGGGGAAACGGGGGGAAACGAGGGGAAATGGGGAGAAACGAGGGGAAACTCCCACGCACAGAGCCGGGAATTCTCCCCCAGCACCCCACGGCACCAGCACAGGGCAGAACCAGCCCCATGGGTGGTGGGAGCACTGAGAATCCACCCCTAGGACACTGGATTTGGGGTTTTTAGGAGGAAATCAGGCAGGCTGGGAAAAGAGGGAGCCCTAAATATCCCCCCCGAAGCAGTTTGTGGGAAAGGGGGGTTTTACCAGGCTGCAGCTGGGAATGAGCTCCGGGATCCTGCAGGAAGGTGCTGCCGGCACCAGAGGAGCCCAAAATCCTGGGATGGGGAGGTGGGAGCAAAGGGGAGTGTGGGGATGGAGCTGCGGCCCTCTGGAGCATGGGTGGGACTGCGGGATCTGCCTTTGTAGGGTTTGGATCCCCTGAAGTCAGGGCAGGGATCCACCCTCTGTGGGGATCCATTGGGAAATTCGGATCCCTGAGGTCGGCAGGGATCCACCCTCCATGGGGATCTGCTGGCAAATCGGGATCCTGTGAGGTCAGACAGGGATCCATTCTCTGTGGGGATTCATTGGGAAATTTGGATCCCAGGAGGTCAGGCTGGGATCCACCCTCTGTGGGGATCTGCTTGCAGATCTGGATCCTGTGAGGTCAGGCAGGGATCCACCCTCCGTGGGGATCCATTGGGAAATTTGGATCTGTGAGGTCGGGCAGGGATCCACCCCCTGTGCTGGCAGATCTGGATCCCATGAGGTCAGGCAGGGATCCACCCTCCATGGGGATCCATTTGGAAATCTGGATCCTGGGGTTTCCTGAAGGGTGGCAGGAGAAGATGCTGCAGTCGGGAATCCCGGCAGAGCTCCCAGGGATGCTCCGGGTGGGATTGCTGGGATCCAGGGCTTGGGCTGGGTGATCCCCGCGGTTCCCTTCCAGCTCAGGACATTCCGTGACTCCGTGAAGCGGCGATGGGAGCCGGCAGAGCAGGAGGGAGATGGAGATCCAGCCCTTCCAGGGACCTGTGACCCCAATGTCACCCTGTCCCCACCCCGGGGGCCTTGCAGGGACCCCAACGTGTCCCAGGACATGAACACACTCCAGAAAAAAGTAAATTTGGTGCCATATTCCCAATATTTCCCATATTTTGCTGCTCCTGCTGCCCAGGGCAGGGGTTTAGAGCTCATTTATTGATCCTCAGGGGTCTCCCCTGACCCCCCAAAGCCATTGAGATCCCCCCTCTGTGGTTTGGTTTTTATGGCCTGTGCTCAAGGTGATCCCTTCATCCTTGGGTTTTCCAGCCCCATGGCCTGTCCGGAGTTGGAGCCGTTCCCAGTGGGGGGAATTGCAGCGTTCCACTCAAAGTTAAAACTTTCCTTTAAAAAGAAAAACAAAAAAAGAGCCAAATTGGTGAATGCTGTTTGAACAGCATTAGGGCAGAAATTGTGGTGGTCCTTGTGTCTTTTGGGCAATCTGAAATTAAAATAGAAAAATAAAAATTAAATTGAAACCCAATTTTAAAAGGTTTTTTGTTTGGTGGTTTGGTTGGTTTTGTTTGTTGGGTTTTTTTGTGAGTTTTTTGTTTGTGGTTTTTTTGTTTGATTTTTTGTGGCGTGTTTTTTTGTTGTTGTTGGGGTTTTTTTAAAGTTTATTTTTAGGTGTTTCTTTTATTTTTTAAATCTCCCAGGAAGCAGAAGCTTCCCTGCTCAGTGCCAGGACAGCAGGGGGGCTGTCACAGCCTGCTCCCATCCCTCTCCCAGCACATCCAACTGGGATACCCAGCTCCATCCCGCCTCGGTTCCCACTTCCCTCCCACCCGGGGGGGCTGTCACAGCCTCCTCCCATCCCTCTCCCAGCTCATCCCACATGGATACCCAGCTCCCTCCCGCCTCGGTTCCCGCTTCCCTCCCACCCAGGGCTGCAGCTCTCTCTGCCCGTGCTCCCTGCGCTGCTCTGGGATGTTCCCGTTATCCCCGGGAAGGGTTTGGGATCCATCCCAGGCGGGGTTTGATGGGCCAATTATCCCTTAGCGGGAAGCAGATGGGGCCGGGGGTTATCCAGGAAAAATCTGCCGCTTCCCAGCCGGAACCTGGCTCAGCTCCCCACCCTGCTCCGGGATGGGCAGCCGAGCGCTCCGGGATGTGCCAGGGAATGCCGAGAGCCGGGGAATGGGATTGGAGCGCTACCAGGGCACTCCAGACCTGTTGCCCCTCGTTATTGGGATCGTGCAGATCCCCCCGAGCCCTCCCCAGGCCCCTTTTCCCCATTCCAGGAGCATCCAAGCGGGAATGCTGGAGCAGGAAGCTGCCGTCTCTGCCCACACCTTCCCAGGCGTTTATCAGCTTCAAAAAGCCAACGTTTAAATGGCATTAGGGGCCTGATTTGGAGGCACAAAAGCCATGAAATTCAGAGTTAAGGCTCAAAAATCCACTTGACACTCCGGCCTTGAGGCGTGAAAGGAGCGAGCCGGGGGCAGGGGCTGGGCCGGGAGCTCGGAGCCCGGCCAGGGGGGCGAGGCCGAGCCCTTAACGGGATTGAAATGAGCTGTGGCCGGGCTGGGAAGGGCCGGGGGTGGCGTTTGGGGGAGTTTTGGAGGGGCTGATCCCAAATTGGGTGGTGGGAGGTGGCTGGGCTGGAGGGGACAGCGCTGCGGTCACACCTGGGGGATGGTTTGGGGCCCAGCCCCGCAGGCAGAGCATGGCTCTCTCCTCCCTGCCGGGGGTTTGGGGTTCTCTCTCCCTGCCGGGGGTTTGGGGTTCTCTCTCCCTGCCGGGGGTTTGGGGTTCTCTCTCCCTGCCGGGGGTTTGGGGTTCTCTCTCCCTGCCGGGGGTTTGGGGTTCTCTCTCCCTGCCGGGGGTTTGGGGTTCTCTCTCCCTGCCGGGGGTTTGGGGTTCTCTCTCCCTGCCGGGGGTTTGGGGTTCTCTCTCCCTGCCGGGGGTTTGGGGTTCTCTCTCCCTGCCGGGGGTTTGGGGTTCTCTCTCCCTCCCAGCATGCAGCACCGGGATGCTTTGGAGTAAAACCGATGAGGACAAGGGGGAATGGCTTTAAACTGGAAGAGGGCAGGGTTGGATGGGATATTGGGAAGGAATTGATCCCTGTGAGGGTGGGGAGGCCCTGGCACAGGGTGCCCAGAGAAGCTGTGGCTGCCCCTGGATCCCTGGCAGTGCCCAAGGCCAGGCTGGACATTGGGGCTTGGAGCACCCTGGGACAGTGGAAGGTGTCCCTGCCACTATGGGATGGGCTTCAAGGTCCCTTCCCACCCCAAGCATCGTGGGATTCTGAATGAGGCCCCTCATCGTTCCCGCCTCTGTCTCCCCGAATCTTTGTTTCAGCAGAAAATTTAAAGCTGGGTTGGTTTTGTTTCAGGGTCCCCAATGCCGACTCGCTCTTTATCTGACAGCAATCCGGAGAAATCATTCACAAAAGCAACACAAAGAGGCTTGAAAATTATTTTATTGCACATTTTTCTAGCTGAGCCAGGATCCACAGGAATTCCAGCCACTCCTCCCTGCCCCGCACACGAGCTGGGGTCACCACTGACCCCAACACTGCAGTGCCAGGGCTCCAAACACCTGCAAATCCTGTTAATTAGCAGTTATTAATTGTAGGGGTTAGAAACAAACACGTTTGTAAATTAGAGCTGAGCCTGGAGGAGGCAGGGCCCCGTGTTCCAGATCCCTTTTCCTGTGTGCACCGCAGCTCCCAGCACCGAGCCCTGGCTGAGACAGTCCCCAGGGTCTGATGTAACTCCTGACTTAAGGCCTGATTTAAGGCCTGATTTAAGTCCTGATTTAAGGCCTGATTTAAGGCCTGAACCCAGCAGCTGGCAGAGCCCTGGGGATGGTGTCAGGCGGGACAGGAGCTCCCTGGGATGGGAGAGGGGTCCTGGAGCTGCTGCTCCTCACAGGGTGGTGAGGGACGGCTCACCCACCCCGGCAGCTCGTGCAGGAACATTCCTGAAACATCTCAACACCTCTCCCATTCCTTCCAGCGCCCACACAGGGCTCAGAGCAGGGGCAGCAGCCAAGAACCCATGGGAACAGTGGAGGCAGCCTGGAACAAAACCAGGGCACCAAAGGGGTGCTGCTGCTCCTCTGCCCCACGGCTGAGCCCAGCTGGGAGGTCTCGTGCGGGCAGCCCCGGCCGAGGGCTTTGAGGGATGGAATGAGGCTGGAATAAGGCACTTGAGCTCAATTCCGAGCAGCACCACAGCTGCCCTCTCCTGGCACGAGGTTCCCGCTGCCGAGCTCTCTTCCCAGGCTTTGTGGGGTGTGAGGCTTTGCTCTGGCTCAGGGGTGGGAGCAAACCCAGCTCAGGGTGAGGAGCCAGCCTGGCTCCCCCGGTGCAGGGATTGATGGGGACACAGGGAGGGACACTGCCCTGTTCCAGTGACAGGGATGGGGCCTCCTAAAGCTCATCTCCTGCTTTGATTCCACTCAGCCCCGTGGAAAGGGAACCACTCTGGGCTGCTGGGGAGGAAAAGGGACCCAGGGTCCAGCTGTGCCTCTGCAGCCGCCCCTTAATTAATGACTGACCTAACGAAGCATGCTCACACAGAATCACAGAGGTTGGAAAAGACCTTTAGGACCATCAAATCCAACCACTGCCACATTCACCGTCGTGTCCCTAAGTGCCACGTGACTGAGGAAACCACGAGGACTTCCAAGCTTACAATTTAATAACTTTTTTTTTTCCCTTTTTTTTTTTTTTTTAAATAACTCCTAAGCGGGGTGGGTTAGAGATCAGTAGTTTAAGTGCTGTATGGAGTGGCAGCTGTCACCCCGGGGCTCGGTGTCCCCGGGTGTCACTGCATGTAGGCGTAGCGCCAGTCCCGCAGGGGCACGTGCGTCTCCTTGATGGCCTGAGGGGACGTCCAGCGCAGGATGTAGTGGGGACCCCCGGGTTTGTCATTGGTGCCTGTGAGGGGATGGCAGAAAGGGCTGGTGACACCACGCAGGGGGGCAGGGACACAGGGGGACACAAGGGATTGGAGGAACATGGAGGATGGGAGGGACATAGAGGGACACAAGGGATGGGAGGGACATGGAGGATGGGAGGGACACGGAGGACGGGAGGGATGCAGGGGACACAAGGGACTGGAGGGACATGGAGGATGGGGACATGAAGGATGGGGACATGGAGGGGACACAGAGCACAGGAGGGATGCAGAGGGATGGGAGGGACACAGAGGATGGGGACGAGGAGGGACATGGAAGGACAGGAGGGATGCACAGGGACAGGAGGGATACAGAGGGACATAGAGGGATGGGAAGGACATGGAGGGACACAGAGCACAGGAGGGACACGGAGGATGGGGACATGGAGCACAGGAGGGATGCAAAGAGATGGCAGGGACACAGAGGATGGGGGGACACAAGGGATGGGAGGGACAGGAGGGACATGCAGGGATGGGGACAAGGAGGGATGTGGAAGGACAGGAAGGACATAGAGGGGCAGGAGGGACATGGAGGGATGGGAGTGGCACAGGGGACAGGAGGGACATGGAAGGACAAGGAGGACAGGAGGGACACAGAGGGACAGGAGGGACATGGAGGAATGGGAAGGACACAGAGGGACATGGAGGGATAGGAGGGACACCGAGCACAGGAGGGACATGGAGGGATGGGAAGGACATGGAAGGACAAGGAGGACGGGAGGGACACAGAGGGACGGGAGGGACATGGAGGGATGGGAAGGACACAGAGGGACATGGAGGGTGGGAGGGACATAGAGGACAAGGGATAAGGAGGATGGGAGGGACATGGAGGGACAGGGAAGGACACGGAGGACAGAAGGGGACACAGAGGGACATGGAGAGATTGGAGGAACACGGAAGGATAAGGAGGATGGGAGGGACACAGGGGGACACGAAGCTGAGGCGGGAAGGGCCCGGCCGGTGTCACCTGAGATGCGGGAGCCCCCGAAGGGCTGCTGGGCCACCACGGCGCCTGTGGATTTGTCGTTGATGTAGAAGTTGCCGGCGGCGTTGCGCAGCAGCCTCCGGGACTCCTCGATGACTTTCCTGGGCAAGGACAGGCACAGCTCTGAACACAGCCCAGCATCTGGGCTCCTGCAGAGCCACTGGAACTGGCCAAAAAGGGGCTTGTGTTTCCTCAAAAGGGGTTTGTGTTTTCCTCTTGCACAATTCCAGGCCTCGGGGGGGTTTCACACACACAGCTCCTGCATTATCCCTGCTTTGGGGTTTTTTCCAGTTCCTTTCTCTATTTAAGTTTTGTGGTGATAAAATGAAGGTCGTTATCCCTCACTGTCCCTGGCAGTGCCCAAGGCCAGGCTGGATGGGGCTCGGAGCACCCTGGGACAGTGGAAGGTGTCCCTGCCCATGGCACTGGATCAACCTTAAGGTCCCTTCCACCCCAAACCATCCCAGGACTCTGTGATAACTTTTGGGTGATTCTCTCTGAGGTTACACTGCTCTTTGCCCTTCCCCTGCTAAGTGGGCCATGGGTTCACCCCCCACATGCTCCAAACATTCCTTTGGGATAATTCCTTCCTGAAAAAAAACCTTTTCTTGGGCTAAGAAACCACTTTCAAACTGTCCCCTTCCTTCCCTCCTTGCAGGAGGAGCACTAAAAGCAGCACAAGCGTTGTGGGAAATGCTCCTCTGGAGAGAAAGAAGATCCGTGGCTCACTCACATCCCCGGTTGCATTTCAGGGGAATTTGGGGAATTTTGGGGAATTTGGGACTCACTTCTCCTGGGCGAAGACCGCCCCCGTGAGGCCGTAGGGGGTGGTGGTGTCGATGAGCTCCAGCACCTCCTTGTAGCGATTCTCGGGATACACAAAAACCGTCAGGATCGGCCCGAAAATCTCCTGGGAGCCCAAAGAACGACACAAACTGTCAGGATCAGCCCCAAAAAAACATCACAAACCGTCAGGATCCACCCAAAAACAACACACCGTGTCAGGGTCGGCCCAAAATCTCCTGGGAGCCCAAAGAACAACACAAACCCTCAGGATCAGCCCCAAAAAACCACACATCCCGTCAGGACTGGCCCAAAAAACAACACAAACCATGAGGATCAGGCCCAAAAATCTCCTGGGAGCCCAAAGAACGACACAAACCGTCAGGATCGGCCCCAAAAAAGCGTCACAAACCATCAGGATCCACCCAAAAACAACACACCCCATTCAGGGTCAGCCCCAAAGTCTCCTGTGCAGCCCAAAGAATGACACAAACCGTCAGGATCAGCCCAAAAATCTCCTGGGAGCCCAAAGAACAACACAAACTGTGAGAAGCAGCCCCAAAAAACCACACACCCCGTCAGGATTGGCCCAAAACACAACACAAACTGTGAGGATTGGCCCAAAAATCTCCTGTGCAGCCCAAAGAAAATCACAAACCACGAGGATCAGCACCAAAAACAACACAAACTGTGAGGATTGGCCCAAAAATCTCCTGTGAGCCCAAAGAACAACACAAGCTCTGAGGATCGGCCCAAAAAACAACACAAATTGTGAGGATCGGCCCCAAAATCTCTTGTGAGCCCAAAGAACAACACACCCCGTGAGGAGTGGCCCAAAAAACAACACACCCCGTGAGGATTGGCCCAAAAAACAACAGACCCTGTGAGGAGTGGCCCAAAAATCAACACAAACAGTGAGGATTGGCCCAAAAATCTCCTGTGCAGCCCAAATAACATCACACACTGTGAGAACTGGCCTGAAAAACAACACAAACTGTGAGGATCAGCCTGAAAAACAACACAAATCATGAGGATCAGCCCAAAAAACCAATGAGGATCAGGCCAAAAACCTCCCGTGAAGCCCAAATAACATCACACCTCGTGAGGATCAGCCCCAGAATCTCCCAGATTGGCCCCAAAATCTCCTGTGCAACCCAAACAACATCACACGCTGTGAGGATCAACCCCAAAAAAACACACACACCCCATGAGGATCGGCCCCAAAATCAGCCAGATTGGCCCAAAAATCTGCCAGATTGGCCCAAAAATCTCCTGTGCAGCCCAAAGAAAATCACAAACCACGAGGATCAGCACCAAAAACAACACAAACTGTGAGGATTGGCCCAAAAATCTCCTGTGAGCCCAAAGAACAACACAAGCTCTGAGGATCGGCCCAAAAAACAACANAGAATTGGCCTGAAAAACACACACACCCCGTGAGGATCAGCCCCAAAATCTCCCAGATTGGCTCAATAATCTCCCATGCAGCCCAAATAACATCACACACTGAGAATTGGCCTGAAAAACACACACACCCCGTGAGGATCAGCCCCAAAATCTCCCAGATTGGCTCAATAATCTCCCATGCAGCCCAAATAACATCCCACAATGTGAGGATCAACCCCAAAAAAACACACACACCCCGTGAGGATCAGCCCCAAAATCTCCCAGATTGGCTCAATAATCTCCCATGCAGCCCAAATAACATCCCACAATGTGAGGATCAACCCCAAAAAAACACACACACACCACGAGGATCAGGCCAAAAATCTCCTGTGCAACCCAAATAACATCACACCCTGTGAGGATCTGCCCCAAAATCTCCCAGATTGGCCCAAAAATCTCCTGTGCAGCCCAAATAACACCCCAAACTGTGAGGACCGGCCCCAAAAAACCACACACACACACCATGAGGATCGGCCCCAAAATCTCCCATATTGGCCCAAAAATCTCCTNATGAGGATCGGCCCCAAAATCTCTCATATTGGCCCAAAAATCTCCTGTGCAGCCCAAATAAAATCACACACTGTGAGAACTGGCCTGAAAAACAGCACACACTGTGAGGATTGGCCCCAAATTTTCCTGTGCAGCCCAAATAACAATCCCAACTGTGAGGACTGGCCCCAAAAAAACACACACACACCATGAGGATCGGCCCAAAAATCTCCTGTGCAGCCCAAAAAACAGCACAAACCATGAGAATCAGCCTGAAAAATCATGAGGATCAGCCCAAAAAAACGAGGATCAGGTCAAAAAACTCCTATGCAACCCAAATAACTACACACCCCATGATGATTGNAAAAACTCCTATGCAACCCAAATAACTACACACCCCATGATGATGGGCCCAAAAATCTCCTGTGAGTCCAAAGAACGAGGATCAGCCCAAAAATCTCCTGTGCAGCCCAAAAAACAAGACAAACTGTCAGGACCGGCATCAAAAACAACACAAATCATGTGGATCGGCCCAAAAAAACAATGAGGATCAGCCCCAAAATCTCCTGTGCAACC
>VWZT01011245.1:0-43875 GCA_013397055.1 Pachycephala philippinensis
GTGGTTATTTTTCTCTCCAGTAAAACTCCAAAGTGTATTAGGGGTTAGTAGCACTATGTAAAGAGCATCCTTAGTTAACATTACTACAAGAAAAAACCTGCTAATTCTTGAACCTGAAATGAAAAGCATCAAGGCTTTGGATGAAAGAACACTGGGGAAGAGACCTGGGAAAGCACAAACCTGGTTCTGCAGTTTCTCTTCACAAATGGATGAGACCTCCTAACACTCCAACAGAGTCTCTGCCTGGGACATGACCAGGCTCAGCCAATTAAAAGATTCAGGATGTGCAGGACAGGCAGAATCTGAACATACAAGTCAGTTCTGTTAAGAGACCTGAAAAGAAGTTGTGGCCACAGAACCAGACAGGAGATGCTGAGAGAACAGAGGAGCAATAAGGGAAAGCCTATGCTTTTTCCAGGATGAAAGGCAATGCTTTCTCTAATTCTAAAGAAGAAAAAAAGAAAAAAAAAAAAATCTTATCCGGTTTAGCACAAGGGACTGTGAATCCAGCTATGTCCCACATAGCTTTTGTTCTAATTCTTTGTTTTCCCTGGTTTTTTTTTTCTTCCTTTATACATATTCTAATTATTAAGGTTTCAATGTTATAAACAGTGTCAAGCTGACACGCACAAAAAAGAACACGGTGCTTCCTAGAAAGGAATTCTGAAGGTTACCTGAGGTTGTAACTCTGCTCCTCACCTATAACTTGTTCCAAGCATCTCTCTCACTCCTACCAAGGAGCTAAGGGATAAGCACTATAGTTACACATCTCTACAAAGAATACCTCCTTGGCTTCCAGCTTGAAATGGAATCTTTAATCAGCGCTCCATTTTACTTTTTTACTGCCCTTCACAAAGGGCATGAAACATTTCTATAATTAACTTTACCCCGGAGCAGGCAAGGAAGAGCTGTCCTCATTCACAGTAAGAGCTTTTCGGTTTTTTTTAGGAGATCAATATATCCTAGGAATGAGGGATTACTGTTTTTACAGTAAATACCATCCAACTCCACGCAGGAGGTGGGCAGGACCACCCTACCACTTTCAGATACTTTTCAGAAGGATGGATACTCCAGAAAAGGTGGTAAAGTAAAATTATTTGCTTGGTGTCAGTGGTCTGTTCCCCTTCCTCAACTTATCCCTCCTGCACAGTGTCTACATAACTGCTAGAAAAGGAAAAAAGCAGGAATTGTCCAGCAATTGTCTCCTCTGTCTCCCTTTCCCGTGACACCTTCCCTGGTAGGTTTCAGGCAGGGCAAAGACCAAAGGCACATCTGGCAACAACACTCTTTTTCTTTCTATTCAGATTTGTACCCCTTGAGGATGGGCTTGTGAGCTGCAGCAAACGTGGCAGCGTATCCCTGCTGCACTCTGAGCAGAAATTATGACAGTCTGTCTGAGAAGTAGATAGAATTCTCTCCCTCCCGCTCCCCAGATGAATTGTAAGATAAAAGCTTGAAGAAAAAAAAGAGGCTAGTAGGTCAGGTTTTGTGTACTCTGCTTGCAGAATGATTATCCTTGTCTTAGGAAATTTCTGGTTGAATAAGCTACAAATCACAGCTCTTTAAGGGAACATTGTATGGCTGGGTAGTCACGCTCCTTAACGTGTTACTTCACCTGCTGCAAATGAAACATAAAGTAGCTTTCAAAGCTGCACAATGACATACATCTTCAGCTTCTAGGATGCTTCATTCCATTTCAAGTTCATCATAAAAGTGCATTCCTGTTCAATTACTAACCTTTGCAGTTATACTGCTACCCTAGAAATGCGTAAAGTGTGTTCTGTAATATAAATGGAGGATAACAGCTTGGACCTCACTTATGCAAGTTTTGTATTACATGGTCTGAATTAGCTATAAAACTATTTTGAAAAGATGGCAGGGAACAGTTGGTGAAATGGTCAAACCAATTATAACTTCAATCCCATATTCATATATCCAAAACACAGAGAGTCACCAGTGCTTGAAAAAATGTTGTACTTACTTGAAAAACAAACTTGAACTAATAATTTTATTTCTTTTATTACGGACAAGTAAGTAAATCAAGAAATCGAGAAGCAAAACCCTGAAAAATTCACACTACACAGAAGAATTCTGCATTTTCTTATGACAGTTATTGGCTTTCTGAAACAATTTGCACATCCAGGAAGAAATAATAGTGACAAGCAGCCCTGAAGCCTTGCAGTGAGAGAAGAACACAGCCTGTGAGCAACCTTTTTCTGTGTATAAGGTCACTTGCTAATCTAATAGCAAAGATCATGGAATTACTTGCAGCAACAGTAATATCAGTACCTCTTTTTGGTGTTGGTCTATGGGAGCTAGAAAAATAATATTTTTTATGAGAGAGGGAAAAAAAAAAAGAGAAAATGCCTATAGCTAAGGTAGATTTTTAAAGACATGAAAACGAGAAAATGCAAAGCCCAAGGCTTGCCATACAGCCACATTTCCCTTTTCACAGCTGCTCAAAAAGCTAGTAACATGAATTATGTGGGAAGGGTTTTTAATTTTTTAAAAATATACTGTTGATAAGATCAATTATATGAAAAGCCCTTTTGCAATGGGACCCTGTGTCTGCCAGGGTTTTGAAGAAGCACTGCCTGCATTTGTTATGTTTTCTCTTTTAGAAAACTCCACGAAAATACCAAGAGGGCTTACAAAACCAAAGGCCAATTTTCGTTTGGTTTGCTACCAGAACAAGCAATTTTTAAAACCCAGCAAAACTTGGATGACTATATAAGGAGGTTGGACATAAAAGGAGGTTTCAAACAATGCCCCCTATTAACTGAGGCTCCAAGAGCAGGTCTTTTTCTTCAGACTTGCTTCATGTTGCCATGAACAGCCAGGACAAAGCAAAAGAGGAACCTTCTGCCACATCGCTTGCTCACCAGCTATTAAAACTCATCATATCTGAGCTTTGTTCAGAAGGGTTTCCATTTTATCCTGACCAGGAGCCCTCACAGAGGTGTGAGAGCACCAGGTCCTCACCACATACTTGAGAGCCCAAAGAGGGTGGCAGGGTAGGCAGGAGAGGTGTCAAAAGTTAGTAAAAGTACTGCTATTATTAAAAATAAACACTATCAACTTTTTATGGTCAAAGATAATAAAACCAGCCAGCAACATGCAAAGACTGCAGAGCAAGAAATGTTTGGTACTGCTACCTAATCTGACTTCTGGAATATCCAGACAGATGAACTATACCTTCTTTTTCTCCCCTTAACTGAAGTATCCAAAGGTATGATAAATTAATTAAGAGTTAAAAAGCTCCTGTGGACACACTTAAATCACTCTGAACAAAGTTTATTTGGACTTGACAGAAGTAATTACATATAAATTAATCTAAATCTACACATGAAAACTGAACCTCAGAGGATCCACACTGAGATGCACCAGTTTATATAAAATCACTGGGAAATTCTGTGGGTAAACAAAGTAATTTGTTCTTGGACACACAAGAATTTGTGAGAAAGGTATACATTAGACTAATTTAGTTCTTAAGGCATTAAGCATGATTTTAAACCTTTGCAACAGTAATTTACACTATTTAAAATTTTTATAGTCTGATACCTTCTTATACTCTGAAGAGTTTAAAACATCTACAGTCCTTTACTGTAGATTATGACAAGTAGTCTAGCTCACAATTTTACTAGACAAACTCTTGTATTTTAAATCTGCTATTATCTTCATTTTGGCCTCATTTAGGTCATTGAAAATTTGTAATATTGTTGTTCTTTGTTTTTCACTAAAACAAAATCTTTATTATTTAAAATTCTACAGTCCTCTTGTCTAATGAAATCTTACAGACTCCTGGAAGAATTTATTTGGCAACAATGTACTACAATGGCCCAAAGCAGCCTCCTTCTTTTCAAGCAAACCAAGTTAATGATGCAATTTCATCTTCATCACTATATTGCCTCACATTTGGGCATGTCCACACATAGGCACGATTCAGAACACATTCTGTAATTCCAACATGTCACTTTGCATATAAAAGAGAATTACATCACACATTATTGATATGGGGAAATCAGAATTATGTTTCAAATATCAGTGGCTCTACCTGCTGATTATTAATCCCATAATTGAGCTCAGAAGAGGAAGAAAAATTTGGTACAGTTTTGATGATTAATCTTCAGTTGGCTTTTGCTCTTCCCAGTAAATTTTAAAATAATATAGTTATATTTCAGTTTCAATTTCAGTCCTTTCCACACTCATTACAGATGGAAACTATTGCCATGCCAGAGGTTTTGCTGTTGGAACTATGAACTTAATTGTTAATTGAAGTAAACACTATTAAAGTTGTAAACACAAAGTCACTCTCCTCTGCAGGCTCACCTAAAAAACACAAGGGTCTCCAGTTTAGGGACTTCAGGTGCACTTTTTCCAGGTGAACTAGCTAGCTGATACTCTTATTACAAAATGCACAAAATTGTGAAAGTCTTCATTTGTAGGTCATATTCTCAAACAGATTTTAAACCATTAATGTGCTCCTACCTTTGTACTCATGAGACACTACCTTGGTGTGCACTGAAAACAAAACAAATTGTTATATAAACCTCTTTAATAAAGCAGTGCCCTAGAGGAATTAAGAAAAAAAGAACTCTTAGAAACACTGTACAATTGCACAGTTCCAGTTTTATGATTTAGTACTGTGACCAACATTATAAACATCTCTGATAGCATTTTTATACTCTTTCACATGAAATTTCCCACAATAGCGAAGGTGATGATGACATAGGTCATTTTTCCCCTTCTGGATCAAAAGGCTGATACCGAGTTTTGTCAGTGAATAAAATGCAGCAGTTCAGTATTTACTGACAAAAATGTTTCCAGTTAATCCACTATGAGATCTGGTGGTTAGTAAAATAAATATGCCATCTGGTAGGAATATTGCAAACTCATCACCAAAAATAATATAGGGTGTATACAGGACAAGAAGAAGCTATCTTCAGTGAACATGCTGCTTCCACACTTCACTAGCTTTAGAGTGATCATTGATGGCTGCCTTTTGGGGTTTTTTTTAGCCCTTTCAGGAAATTAAAATCCTCATGCTTTCCAAGCACTGAAAGCAAGCTAAATTACTTGCTGATTTTAGATTTTGCAAAGCAGGCTGATGTAAGCTGTGCAGGAAGTTAAAAATACACACTTGACAATTAATACCATTGTCTCTTGAGATGCAGGTGTGTTGTCCAGTGATACAGATGCCTCTAGAGTAATTATTCCTTACACTAACCTTAACAAACAGGGTGGTAATTACCTATAAGCATTCTGGGCACAGGGTTGTTCAGACAGATTTAATACAGCTCACTATAACAAGTCAGCAAAAAGTAGCCCTCTAGAGCAGCAGTTATCCTTAGATCACGAGTTAAGCCACAGTCATAAAGGATTAGAAGAAAATTGACAGGATCTCTGCTAGAGATTGCGTAGCCGATCATGGTTACTAGATTTCAATGTTTATTCTATATAAATAGGAAATTTGAGCAAGGTTTCTTACTCTGCAATTACTTGCAAAAGGTAACTAATCCTACTAATCTTTATTTACACAAGATACCACCAAAAAAACCGCACCTCTCTGAGTTTCAGAGGTACTGCTTTACATGGGAGACGGGAAAGTGAAGAAGGTGTGAAGGCTGTACTTTGTGGTCCCACTGCCAGCCCAGCCCAGTCTGCAAGGTGCTGGTTTTGCAACCCAAGGGTCACAAATACAGATGTGCATCCTTTCCCCCAAAAACAGGGAAGCTGCATCCAGCCCAGCATCACTCTGAGTTCTTTCCTCAGCTGTGGTTTTCCCCATGGCCATCACCTCTGGAGGACTGACGAGGTTTCCCACAGGAAACCCAGTGCACAGCCACTGCTCTGTGGCTGGTTCTGTTCAGCTCCTGCCCCCAGAGCCGTTCTGCCCTGGGCTTTGATCTCAGATCTCACTGTTTCGAGCAAGGCTGTGTTTGCATGGGAGTCCTCCAAGGAAAACACAGGTGCACCAGGAAACGGTTTCATGGTTCAAAGCTGACACTATTCCCTCTCGGGGACAGATCTGAAGCCGGTTAAAAGCAGGGGATTTCTTTCCCCCATGAACTTCAACAGAGCCTGAACCAGAGCCAATGTGGTCAGTCCACACCTCGGGACTGGAGTGAGGCAGCACTGCACTGCTACAGGCCCTGGGGGTTTTGGTAAAGTCCTCTTGTTATTGTAGCATTCGTTCTCAGGATCCAAATTCCAATTTACCTGACTACCATCTGCCTTCCTAAGAAAGAATCTCCTATAGGTTCAATTTATTAAGTACACATATTTACTTCCTGTGTGATGTTGGTGCTATTAACGAATTATCTTTCACTCTGAAGACATACAACTTCATTGTGAAAGACAACTGAAGCTTCTTCCAGAAAAAATGCAGGACACTGACCAGAGCACAGTATGGCAACAAAAGCAAAAGCAGAAAATGTCAAAAGCAGAATAAGGACACTAGGTTTAAAATGTTTATGACAAAAACCAATCTTCGATCAATTTCAAGAAAAATATGAATGTTTCTTTCAGTACTTCAGCTCCTCCTCTTTCCTACATGCCCTACCAAGATACATTTCATCAACTGTGCACATAATTAATGCTTAGACATTCAATTAAGTCTTTTTACAAGCATCAGCTGTCATAAAGCACACAAAATGACCCATTTGATAAAACGAAAAATCCTATACCAGCAAAGTACAGCAAGCTGGAAGCAGAAACCTCATCTAAACTGATGTTTCAGTCTGGGACTTTGGAGCCTCAAGAAAATCCAACAGTCCATCACACATCACTCATGTTGGCAGTGGCCTGAAAAGGTTAACAAAGACCAGTCATCCCTGCCCACCCTCAGTGGCACTTTTGATGTTGTTGCCAATCTTCTCAGAGCGTACTACAACAAATGTTCCCTTACCTCCCCCCCTAGACCACGGCAGGTTCTGAATGCAGCTCTGTGTATCATTTACTCATGAGAAATCTCAGCCTGGGCGGGCTCCCCACCCCCCTGTGCTGTGCCACATCTCCTCACAAACACTCTCCTTACACAGCTATTGCCTAGAAGCCTGCCTCTAAATTCTGTGCCATATTACATGCCCTCAGCAGAGATTTCCATGGAGTCCACCTCAGCTGCTTTCAGGACTTTTGTCCAGGGCCTGCCTGTTTACAGAGGATGATCACAGCACAACCAAGTTTCCTGCACGCCAGACAAAATCTGGAGAGACACACTGTTTTGATTCTCCCCTTAAATCTATTTTGATAAATTATTCAGTGCTCAAGTACCGTTCTGGCTTAATTAATTTAATTAAATCATTACACTGAACAGCTATAAGAGCCTGAATACATCTGCATGAGTTTAATATCCCCTACACTAGCTCGGGGATATTCTGTTCTGAGGAAAACATTGCCCTGCAGCAAAAGGAAGAGCACTATCACTTAATCTCAGCAGCAGCATGGTGGTGCTGGTTTAGTCCATGGCTTCTCTGGTGTATTGCTGTGCGTAAGCCCTCTCTTAATTAGAGCCAACCATCAACACAAATAAACTCACGCAACCCACCCACCCAGCTCCCAGGAATATTAGAGGTGATATCCAAACTACGGTAAACCTCTACAGTAAATGGGTTACAGAAAATAAATGCACTTTCTCCCAGGACTCCCACCTCTGGGTGGGCTTTGTCAGGGCCAGGTTGTAGTTTGTACTCTCCTATGCAACGGACACAGAGATACAGGGAATTAAAAACACCCCACACTTATGTTCTTGCCTTCCCATCAGGACATATTCCCACAAGCAGACAATATAAAACCAGTGTGTATTTCCTTAATTTCCTTTCTTTTTCCTACAAAACATTCCTTTTTCTACATCAGCACCTCCAGGATAGTTCAGGAATTTTGTTGTCAAGTTTCTGGACTTTAAAATACATCCTTTCCCGTTTTCCACCTCTGATGAATGTTCAACAACTTAAACAAGCCTCCTACTTTAAACTCATGTCATTTTGCTCTTTGCATTCTGCCCTACACAGAGCTTCTGGGATCCTCTCCTGGGTTACACATTTCTTTGAAAGTAACTCTGAAAACCCGCTATTAGTCACAATTCACACAAAACATGAAAACAAGCACCATTCTTCATGAAACGTGAGTGTCACTGTGTTAGAATGGTTCCAGCTATGCAAAAATGACAGACCAAAGGCTCACGTGATACACAAACTTCCTTTTTTCGAGTCTCAGAGAAATACATGAAGAAGTTATGCCAATGGACTGGACAGAGCGTGACTGTTTGGCCATGCTGAAAGGACTGGAGCATTTCTAAAGGCAGACAGAGGCTATCAGCAGATTTACAGCAGGGCTGTCAAAACTGACTTCCTAGTGAATGACCTCACTGGATGGACGGGGTAGTTTAGGCCTGAACAGAACCCTAGGAGCAGTTATGTAATGTTACAAATACTTTCAAATTCAGACTGACCTTAGATAAAGCAGTATCAAACACAAAGCCCATAGTTCTAAATAATATGTACAATTAGTCAGAATTCATAGGTTGTATTCACAGATTGCTCAACTTTCTTATGGAACACGAATAGAAGCTCAATTAATTTTCATGCAACAGGAATTACAAAAAGGGAAAAAGCATCTCCTCACACGCCTAATGCTAAGGGAGGATATCTTTAGGGAGACTGGCCAACTGTAATGAAACTGGTAAGGTTCCTAAACAGCTGTGACTTGACCTCTTCGGAAGGATTTAAACCACTGCTAGGGTTGGTGATAATTTGGGAACTCTGTTTTCTTTGTCTGTGGTATGACTCTTTACTACTGTAATTATTTAAAGTTTGCGTATTTCATTCCACAGAGGATCCAAATCACCACTGGATAGGAAAAGCAGATGTTACGAATGCATGAAAAGCCAAGGAGTGAAAAACCTCATAGCCCCAATCTCCTAAACTAACTTAATTTTTGCACCAAATTTCTTTGCTGTATTTAGTTCCTGTGGCCAAGATTTCTCTTTTAGGCACCTGAACTAACCAATTTCTAGGAAACACAACTACACTGAAATCTCACAAATGCATTCCTGAAAGATGTCTAAAAATTATTTCAGCTACTGTTCTCTCTCCTCTCCTGTATTTTTTTCCTTCCCATTTGCTGGCTTACACTTGAAGCTGTATTTCAGTTAAACATTATTAGCCTGTAGTCCCGATGCAAGGCAAATCACATACCCCCTGTGCGTGCTCAGTAACTTTCTGGACACAACAACAAGAAAGAATTCAAATGAATTCACTGCATGAATAAATCTAAAAATCAAACGGCATTGATAAAGCACCATTGATAAGAAATCTGTCAAAGCAAAGAGAAGGAGGCTGGCAAAAGAGCTCTGAAAACTGAGAGCAATCGTGGCAACCGTGGACTCCCAGCAGTGACACTACACAAGTGAATAGATGTCACTTTCCATCTAGAGCATGTTGAAGAATTGAGACTGCTGTAATTTGGAAAAAAAAAATACTGTGATTTATTCACCAGGTAAACATCACACATACCTTGAAGGAAAAAAAAAAAAAAGAAGTCACTCATCAAAGGTTTAACAGATTGCCCTGAGCTACATCTTACAGAGTGAACAATCCTTATCAAGTTGCAGCTTTGAACTGGGTTACTGCTAAAACAAAGCTCTACTGCTGGAAAGCCATCAGAGAGTTACCCTTTTGTGGTGCTGCATCCTCCTTACAAGTGGCTTGCTAGTAAACATAAGATTAAATGTTCGCTCCAGATCTCATCAACACTAAACACAAGGCTGAAATGCCCGTGGCTCACTTCCAGGCAGCAAATTAGGGAGTAATCGGTGGTGTAACTCCAAACAAGGCCTGATGCTTTTATCGACTGCATCACCATCTCATGCAAAACCTAATGTTCAGTCAATAGCTCCCGTTGGAGGGGAGCCACTAACTCAGTGTTCCTGTCAGTATCCCTTATCTCATTACAAATGGACTGCAGTTAGAACAGCTCTATCTCCTCAGCACAGTGCCTCAGCTGCAACTTGCAGCACGGGCTGACCTACACAGGCTGCTGTTCTGCAGCTGTCAGAGCCCGCTCCTTCTAAAATTGCCCCTTCTACTGCTCTTTCTACTCTATTTTTGTGCAAAATATACAGTCATTCAAAACCACCACTTCAGTAACACCAAGGGAAAATTACAGTTTCAAAACGTCTGGAAACATCCAGTTTGGGTGGAAAGTTCATACAAATTATAAGCAAAGCAGCTTATAATTGCTTACTGTTGATCCAGTTTGCAGAAGCTGAAATAGGGAAAATTAGCAAGGTATGCGTTTTGGTTTGCTTTGTAACTGCATGGTATGCGGCATGTATGGTATGGGTAAAGCCAACCACACAGAACTGCCATATATAAAATGCCATACGCTTTTAGCTGCCTCCCAGCCACAAAAGCATGTCTCAGACTGCATAGGCTAAATGTAATTTCAAAAAAGGATGAGATTCAAAGGTGAAAATACGTATCACAGTGTTGAGCATTTCTTTGACTGATGTTTGATATTCCCCACAGGTAGAAGCTATTGCCCTGCTTTAGGGGAAGGTCTGCCCTTAAACTAAGTGAAGGAAAACAGGAGTCAGAGTGGATGGGACAAAGTATAAGCACAAAGCTCTTTAAAACAACCCTTTGTCCACTCTCCACGTGACTTTTTTTTCCCCCTTTTTCTTCTGTTTTACCACTACTGGAATCCATTTCCCTCCACTGAGAAGATAACACAAACCTGCCTCACAAAGACTGGCACTTAGGTCTTTTCTTTCAACAAATAAACAGGAGTTTCAAATTCCTTTCAAAACAGAAAGAGAAGCAGATGTGTTTACAAAAGTGAGATGAGTAACTTAACCCAGCTTAAGCCAAGAGAGCTCAGCGTTTGGAGCTCTCACATGGGAGAAAACGAAACTAGTGATGAAGCGAAGAAGTCTTCTGTAGGGAAGCCAAAGGCAGTCGAACAGCGAAAAATTTCCAAAGTGTTGAAGGTATCTTGAAAGTTTTAACTGCGAGTTTTACTGTGTAATCAGATGGCTTTGAGAATGGAAATGTAGTTCAGCAACTAACAAGCTTTACTGATCTTTTTCTACCTGTAATGGTGACAGGTACAAAGGAAAGTGCTCCTATTAAAGCACTCTAGTGAAGAAGCAGACACAACAGGGATAAAACAGGAGAAAAAGTATGATGAGTCTCTTACAATCAATGAGTATTTTCCACTAATCTTACTGGGGCTTATGAATACTCACTGCTGGGAAAGTAAAATCATGGTGAATCATCAGAGAATCAAAAGCTACTGAGTTTGTTGTACAGAGCCCTATTTTGTAATATGTGTAATCATACCGTGTTACTGGCTCATCAGGAAGAAAAACAAAAATAAATTTTAAAAAGACACAAGAATTAATTTGGAAAATTCCATACCATCTCTGCCTTTTTAAACATTACTGAAACTTAGAGATTAGTCAGTGAAAAGGCTAAGTAGAAATGACTACCTAAATATTATGAACTAGTATTTTAACAAAGAAAGAAAGCAGCACTGGCTGTGGAGATTTCCTAATAAACTCAGTGAACCTGGGAAGTGAAGTTCATTTGCTGAATTATGATTTCAATTCAGGCCAAAGATATAGTGGCCTCTCTTCTCCTAAAGCTGACCAGAAACAAAGGCAGAAGAACACAGACTTTGATTAACCAATCCAGAAAGCACAATAGACTCAGTTTCTGCCCTTTCCCAATGTTTGTGTGCTGTCAGATTACTCTTTCAGGTTATGTAGCACTCCCCTCAGGTGCATTCTGTGCCACTATACTTGCAACATGAATAAGAAAGGAAGATAAGAAACTTATCAGACTTTCAACTCACCAGGACATTTATTTACAAACAGAGGATGAGAGGCAAGAAAAGAGCAAAGCAAAGAGAAATCAGAAATGGCAAAGGCAGGTACAGAGCCCAAGCTTCCAGAACTGATATCCAGGCACAGCTGGGTTGAACAGAGTTTGTGACATGCTCAGTCAGCCTCACATCGAGATATCTGTGGGAAACCACCACTTAATAAAGTGAATAAGTGTGAAATATTTTGTGATAATGATAGCGAAGTAACTGTATAACTTACCTTTCTTTCTATGTTTGTTTATACTATTGTTTTCTACTTTAATGGCTAAGACTTCACATCAGCCCAGTTTCCCTGTTACTTGGATAACGAAGATTTATAAAAGGATAGTGTTCATTATCATAATTCTCTCTTGTTTACCCACAAAATTGCTGAAAAAAAGATGAAAGAGGTGCTTTCTGCACGACACAGTCTAATATAGTCCCTTGTCCTCTACTCATTAGAGAGTGAAAAATTATCATCTCTATTTTACCATTATGCAATCAGAATACAAGAGTGACAAGTCAAAGCCTGAGAATTATGAAAAAGTCTGAAATAAATAAAGGAACTGACATTTCAACTGCCTTGTTACCTGATATATACAAGCTAGTGATCCTGAGATACTAATACCAGTGCAAAGTACCTTGAGAGCAAAACAGACATGTATTTTAGGGCAGCTAAGCAAAACATTTCCTCCATCAGGCTTAGTGCAAATACACCAAGGTTAATCCTATTTTGCTGCATAATGCACGTACTGTTTTCATCTTGCTGTTATAGATATTAAAAAATCTTGCTTTTCCATTTAGTGACAAATTTCTAATCTGCAAAGCATTAAAATATCTTTCTGTAAAGGACAAGGCTATGGGCATTCAGATTTCTCTGACATAAACCTCTATTAAACTTGGCTAATCAACGGAACAATAGAAAATCTAAAGGCCATTTTCAGAAACCTAACCAAGTCAGTCAGGAATACTTGGCATGTTATCTACATATGAATACACTGCTCTGTTCTGTTGAGTACAGTGGTTTGTAGAGAGCTGAGCACAAGGCTGATGTAGTAATTCAAGAAGGATTTCAAAATTCAATTTAAAAAGCCTGAAACATCCACACCATTTAGTGTCTAAACCACTACCAATTAAACAACAACAAGAAGCCAGGAAAGTTTTTTCTCCAAATACTTTTAAAACTACACATGCAAAACAAACAGTTTTTTTCAGTCTATTGATGTCTGCCTCTACCACAATATAAACCATCAAACAAATAAATTTTAAATAAAAGAGCATCATAATGAGTACATCTCATAATTATTTTACTTGAAGGTTTTTTGATGAAAAAATAATCTGGTGCTAAAAAATGGAGGGAAAAAAAAAAGTAAATATGGTTCTCCTCTTTTAATATCAGTGTGCTAACACTGTGTTAGAATACGTAATGTTTGATATCCCTGGCTGGATAGAGCAAAACTCAAATCCTTCCCAAAGACAAAATGCCAGAGAGCCCAAAATACCTCTGTCATGAGTCTTCTGGCCACTCATCTGCACACTTATCTTTTCGAGGTCAGTTTTCTGACAGCTATCTGATGAGGAGCTTCTTATACACATTCTGTGGCCTTGGCTATTTCTACCCAAATTATTTATTATCTCCCACACACCGTGAAGAAAAACAACTTTATAACAAAACAGCGTTATGAAAACCATTGGAGGCACCATTTCACTCCAAAGCAATACTTCCAATATTACAGGAACATACCTGTTGTACTCACAGGTATCCTGTGTTTGAAAGCAGGTATTGAAGGCTGGTTTCACATTCTGAGGCCCTGTTAAGAACCTGGCTAGCCCACAGAAAATTGGAATCTGAAGGGTCACCATTAATTTTGGACTCATACTGCTGACTAAAAATGAACAGTATGTTATTATATTATAAATGACTGTTGAGATTTGCTGTGATCACAAGAGATAGGGGAAAGCATCTAGATTTGAGAATAATTCCTCTCGCTTTCACTCTCTGTGGGTTTTCTTCTCTATATACAGGGAGATTGAAAGATTTTCTGTGACCTACAAAAACCGGCAAGAGAACTTAAGGCGAGTACATTATTAAACAACAGTTAACTTTAAAAAAAACCCCAGAACAAACAAAAGGTACCTTTGAGCAGCTATCCCAGATGAGGTAGATGGAAAAACATTTGTATTGAATTTTTGTTGTCTTGTTTCTAAACCCCTCAAATTTACTCTTACTATATATGCATAGATTAGGAACCTTTCATGCTTAGAGATTTCTTTCTCATGAAGCCTCTATTTTCAATTTTCAAGAGAATTAGAATTGTGGGAAGAAAAGCTTTCTCCTGCTGAGACATTCACCTGCAGCACAATTTCCAGCAGTAGTAAAATGATGCTTCCTAACACATAAGATGGGTTACAATATAAATGTTTTAGAGACAGAGAGGATCTTTAGCTGGTAACATAATGGAGGAGGGTTCTTTGAAACAAATAAATTAAAAAAACCCCAACAATCCTGTAGAAAACTGTCTCGCTCCTTTTCAAACCAAATAAAGAAAATCATGCACATGGCTGCCAGGAAAAAAAAACCTCCTTTCTGAAACTGGAATAATGACAGGGAAGGCACTTTTAAACCAAAGTCACACCAGCTACTATATGCATCTACAATAAACAAGCAATAAACAAGTAACCAGTAATCTTTTCCTTTGAAATCTATTACTTTTGTGAGAAAGCGGCTTGTCACACACATAGCTTACCTTTTTTTCTTAAGGTGTTTGCCTCAAGTCCTGCTAATGAACTGAACAAGTGTTAATTCAAAATTAATGATTTAAAGGATTTCAAGAGCCAAGGGAAGCACTGAGATGAACAATAACACAGATGATCTTAGAAACTAAAGGTGTTCCTTTGAGAGCCTGCAAACTCATTTGTAGGAGCTATACTGTGCTGAAAGAGTGAAGATGAAAATGAAAGGTCTTAAATGTTCTGATTACTTCAAAAACTTGCAACTGTCTGTGTAATCTACCTTAGAAAAACATGCATTCAAGAAGAAAGGTGCAGATCTGTGTTTCATGCAGTGTTTCGTATCACCCGAAGGCTCAGAGCATGTCTGACGTAGGGATCGTACTGAGAGACTAAACAATTGATGTACAATTTGTAAGGATGGCAATTTTGCCTGTCAGTAAAGAAGAAAAGTGTTACAAGCCCTATTATTATTTGGGAAATCTTACAGAATCCCTACATGCTTTACTTTTCAAATTATTTATAAGCTTACACCAAAACTCATTAGGACTAATTCTTGTGAGACACCAACTGCCCAGTTTTCAATAGTTTGACCATCTAAAGCTTCCTTAGACTATTCAGCAATTCTAGAATGATGCTCAAATTAAGCACCCACAAATGGCAATTATGAAACTCTGCCATTATTTTCAGTTCTGTTTACACGTATGGCCATTAAAGCACACATCCGATCTTTAATAAAATTGCCTGGATAATAACGGAGTAGCATTCCCTCACCGTTTTGACAAAAACACTTATTTACACTGTAAATGCTGAAAAAAAGTCTACTTAATGTAACAGAAATTAATATTTAAGAAACACTGTCAATCAGAAATCTGAACTTTCACCTGAAGATGTATTGAGATCATTAAGTCTGAACAAATGTATGCCTTGAATAATTTGGTAATAATAGGGCGTTCTGTACCTTGTCTGTAAAATCCCCCTTTCTTCCCTGTACCACATCTAGCTGCAAGAGTGCTGCAGGTCTAACTGAGGTGAAAGACTGCATAATGCTACCATTTTGAAAACTAGAAACTGCTGGTTGCCTCATGTCTTCCGTCTTTTTTTACTTTAACCTTGGAAGCCTCTTGAAAAGGCAGCACAAAAGCTTTCAGAACAGCTAACATTCATTTCCACACGGCTCAGTCTACAATGTCAGTTTACTCTGTCTCGTTACCTGACATCTCCACTCTATTCAGGGTTCATCAAACACAGCCACTCTCCTGATTAATGGCTAATTTATTATTTGCCTTGCAAATGTTTATCTGCTGGGAGATGAAGTAAATATACTTCAGCTCTGACAAGCACCATGGCCACTCTCTCCCTGCCTGATGGAATGGTCAGTTGATGGTGTCCCAGAGGAGTCGTGCCCTGCCTTAGGTTTCCCAGACAGCCCTCTGAAAGGCAAAGTATCTATTTTTAATGAGCACAGTGCAAAATCAATTAGCTGGTGGCTTAGAAAAAAAGAAATTAATAATCATACTTGTTTGGTGTTTTCATGAGACCCATCAAAAAGGAACTTCCGTATTAATTGCACGCATTAGTATTTTTATGCAGGATGATGAACCATTTGTTTAAAATAAAAATACACAAAACATCCCTGTATTGCTACATCATAGTCTTTCACAGCACCAACCTGAAAAATGCCATAGCACAGCCAAAAAAAAGCACTCAAGGAAAACATAAGTTCAGAAAAAAACATGAAAAAGGGAACATAAGGGTATGATGTAATTCTCTAATGCCATTCAGCTGGGTGACAGCCAGCTTCATATGTCATATTGTATCTCTACTGCACCAGGCAATTCTAGGTGCAACTTGTTATGAATTTTTTGTACCTGGAAACTAACAGGTCACAAATCATGACCTCTGCTTGTAGAGGTTTTTCTAAGTTCCCCAATACAACTTTATCTTGGTGGGCAGGAACACTAAATATTCAAGAATCGAGAAAACAAAATAAACTTGAACTTCCACAAACAGCAGTGTCATTAGATAATGCTAAAGTAGTAGGTAAGAAAAATACAGGTAGCAAACTAATACACTGTACAGAAAACAACAAAGAACCTGCACATATATAAAATGTGTAGAAAAAAAGGAATAGAAAATAGAAAGAACTAATATATCAAAGCAAGTTAGTTACCACAAGAAAAGAGGTCAAAAAGTGAAAATAAGAGAAAAAGGGACCTAAACTGACGAAAATTAGCTTGTGTGTCCTTCATACCATACACTACCTACAACTGTGTAAGTATGTATTGTACAAGGTAGAGAAGGTAACCAGCACTGGAATTTCAGTAGGTGTGGAAGGTGCAAACACTCTAGTAATGGAGTTCGAGTAACTGTGCCCCTTTGCCTGAAAAACATTCAAATTCCTCATTGCAAAGGCTCTCTGCACCATTTTTTCCACTGATTGTATGTGGAGATCATACGTCTGAGAGGCATCATTCATATTCTGTTAGTGTATTCACACACTTGTCTTTGGAGAGGCACAACTTTGTTGAACCACTGGCCACTACTTCATTTTATTCTTAATCCATTAGAGGCAGGACCAGATATCTAGGCCTATGCAAAAGAACAGGATAGTTCGTAAAACCACTGCCTCCATTTTCTCTCCTTGTTTCAGAGTTAGTGGCATGCGGGGAGCTGAGTGCTCTGCCCTGTCCTCTGCTTGCTGCAGGAGATCTTGGGAAACACATCAGAGAAAAGTCTCAGCAGGATGTATATTCCAGGTAAAAGTTTGAAATAAATGTAAGTGTACTGTCAAAACAATAATTGAGGTTTGAAGGGAGTACCTCTAAAACACTCTTTGAAAAGGTCTGCTCAATCTAGAGCTTCTAGGAGCGTCAAGAAAAGCAGTAAAGAGGAGAATACAGATGATTGCAGATAAGCCAGATGTGCTCTATGCTGTAAATCTAATGTTTAAGTCATTTCTTGGGTCTCTTCTTTCCTGATAGCCCCATTCTCACCTCAGCTTCCAGAAGAAAAAGGAAGTGACAGCTGTTAATATAATGCACAACTGGATTCACCAATTCTCAGCATGCACCACTGAAATCTTAAGTTTTATCTTATGATTTTGGATGAGCAGGTCAAAGTCTTTTGTATAATGATTTGTAACTGTTACAAAATATTAATTCACAAGAAGTACATACGTACACATACTAGAGATCTATGTAGTGTAAAAGAAGGCTTTCGAAATGTGAAGTTTAGCTTAGTCTGTGTGTTCTGGCCTGGCAGGTTAAATATGTAACACAAAGTCCACATTCCCAGTTGCCGTCTGATTAACTGTCAGGCAGAATTCCAACAGGACTCCTGAAAGAGCTCATCACTTCAGAACATTGCTCCCCTCTCCGTGTTGAAGTTCTGCAGAAAAGCTCACTTATTTTGAGGGAAAACTACATGGAAATACAGTCCCTTGATGTTAATTCCCAAGCAGATTGCAACAGTCAGTAACTTTCCCAGAGCTAATTTCTGTGTGGACTGAGGAATACACAGCACAGTTTATGTCAGTGTCTGAGGCAGGACACTCTGGCCTTGTTATTCAGACATCATATATGTAACTAGTCCTGACAACTGCTGATTATATCTTTTTTAAAGTGCTGCTGCCTTTTTCTGTTTGCCAGTTATCCTCTGGTGTATATGCCAATGCAGACAATGTCCCATCACTGTAATTGTCACTCAACTGTCTGTCAGTGATGAGAAGAAGAGGGTGACAGCCTTGACATCCCACCAATCATCCCTCTGGAAAATTGATATCGTCCTCCCCAGTAAACAACAGCTAAAGAATCGACCAGCCTTGCCGGTACGTCCCTGAACAATCAGCTTCCATTAAGGGCAGAAGCCACACATTTATCCCGCCGTACTCCAATCAATAGTGAGCTGACTTGTTCTGCCTCCGAGCATGCGGCTGCTCAAGGTCTCCATTTAGCACAGGCTACCTTTCAAACACTTCCCAGGTCTTTCAAACTTAAATGTAGGAAGCGGCTTTTGGGGTCTTTGTAAAGTCCTCTGTTTCAATTTTAAAATATCTTACTCCCATCAATTTCACTATTATTTCACAATTACTTCAGTTCACACAAGGTTCAGCTCATTGATTATATTCTTTTTCTTTAACCACAGTATACAAAATCACTACATCTTTTTACTACTTATCCCTTATAGGCTTGCATTTATATATAGCTGTGCTTTAGAGGAAACATGCATATTGTGCAAAAACTGACCTTATTTAAAATGAACTACCACGTGTATACACACTAAAAATGCTGTCTGGCAATCAGAACAGCTTGTTAAACACGAAGTCCACATACATTTATACATCACCTAGTAACCTAAAACTGTAGACAACTGGCCTGGTAAAACAGTAAAATGATCAGAAGCTGGCACATACAATCTTTCAAGACAAGAAAACCAGTTATTCACAACTCATGGGACATGAATCTTCTGAGACAGAAGTCCTGAACATAGCAAGGAGAAAATACTGATGTGGAAGCTCACTTCACAAATCACAAAAAAATTAAAAATCTTCAAGTGCAGTTGTAGATTATTACTTCAGGTTACTGCTTGGAATGAGGAGCTAAGGCAGCAGCTGTTACTGTTTGCTCATAAACAACTCTTCTATACACAAGTCACCTAGAAATCACCTGGGGCTAGTACAGTATCAAATCTCCTACACAAAGCACTGTCCACTACCTTCACATTCCTAAGGCACTTCATTTCTAACTTTGTAACTTGACTGTCCCTTGTGACTTTTCATCAGCACACCCCCCGAGGATACTGAGGCGGTGCTTCTCCTACTACCCCCAGTGTTCTGCTCACGGCCCTGCACTGGCAGATTCTGACCACTGTCACAGTGAGTTCTGTGACACAGGCTGGTACCGATGCCTGGATCACTCTTTGCCTCTTGGCTTTTAGCTTGCAAGTCCAGGTAAAGGGATCTTCACCAAGAAGTGCTTGGGGAAACCACCTGGTGCGTCACAGAGGACACTTGTCCAAGGACATTACTCCTTTTGTTAGGGAGCCACCAGGAAAAGGTCTTTTTCTTGTCCTCAGTTTATTGGATTTTTGGGGGGGAATTGTTTGTTCGTTTTTTCCCCAATATCACTTCAGTTTTCAGATGTCATCAGCTCCACACTCCACTAATACAGCTTTGTGCACCGTGATCTGATGGTGTGCCTGAACACCCTTTGTGAACCACCACGACCAACTACTGATGGAAGAGAAAACCACAGCTGTCGGTGACCAATGCAGAAATAAAATTTTCTCAAAGTACAAGGAGCAGAATTTGAATTTCCAAACTATAATCATGATCACATCATTACGTCTCCAGATAAAATATTATTATAAAATTAAAGCAATCATTTATGTGATGGGACACCTTAGTTGTTATTTGTAGTGCTAAGACCCTCCACCAGTATTTCAGCTTGGGAACGTTAAATTCTTCATGGATATCAATAAACACAAAAGGCTTCTTATTCTGCCTGCAATCGCTTTTGGTCTTCAAAAGAAGCATTCTGGCATTAATAACTACATTGTTGAATTCAATTTTTAAAGAAATTTAAGGCTTATCAATGGGTTTCCTTTGTTTGGGGGTCTAGACACTACTGGTGTAATGTGTAAACCATTAGGGAGTTCACTGTCCCCTTCACTTTGTTAAATGGACACAATCAATACCTTAATGGGAATGTTTGGAAGCATCCATAGGCAGACCAAATTGGCACATTACAACACTTTTTCCAGCTTGTGCATTAAGTTCATTAACTTTTCTAATTTGAATTACAAATTTCATTTCTCTGATCAAGATGAAGACATGGGTCTCATTTACAAGATCAGATTTTTGCTGTGTTAATGTTTTACAGGGAACGATAAAGTTAATGCAGCGAAGAGACATCATGTCACCCCTATTGGTAGACAATTATAGATAAGGTTCCAAATTCCAATAATCCTGATGGGAGGCACACAGGAACTTCCATAGAAGAATGACAAAAATATTAAGCAGAGAGGCCAAAAGGCTAATCAACCCTCTCAGAAGCATACTCACGCTTGTCACAACAAGAGCGCACTCCACAAAACCAAAATGCGTTATTTAATTTAATTTCCTTTAATTTAATGGACAAACACAGTGCCATTCTCCTTTGCATTGATCATTAAATTGCTAATTAAAACCTTTTAGAAAGGTTTAAAGTTTAAATGAAACACTTCTCTAATTTTATGATACTGTACTTAGGAGAGTTAATAAAGCTTTGGAAGGGAGTTTTTTCTTATCAAAACTTCCTTCTAACTTCATCAGTTCAGATAAAATATAGGGTTCTGCACCAAGGCACAGCACAGTTCTTCCAATGAAGTTTAAAACAGTCTTTTGAGAATGTTTTAAGATATTTCAGTTAAGAATCAAAATACTCAAACTTGGATGTTTTCCACCTCCAATTCACTTATTCAGGAAATAAGCCTGGGCAAACTCTATGCACAGAATCATTTATGAATTCAGGAATTATTTAAAGAAGAATACATATTAAACTACTACTAAGACTTTGTCAGTGACTTTGAAATAATGACATAAGTGACATCCAGGCACTTGGAGTTACATTTATGTTTTCCTTCAGAGGCAGCAAATACAAAATACTGTTAAATTCCCACATTCATTTCTGATTTCAGAAAGCACGTTCCTCCTCATGACCATGCCATAACAAGATGGCATTCAATTATATTAGACTAATGGCAGTTCCAACAGTTATCTCCCAAAAATTCCTCAATAATTCTCTTTCAATACTGCCACTGAGGCTGCAATTCCATAATTACTGATAGCAGATGCGTGCTCCTGCTCACAGTTGCTCCCGATCAGCACAGACACACGGGCAGATTGCTGCAAACTCCACTACAGCACACAATATGAAGTCAATGCTGGCCATGTGGGAAGACTGACAGTATGGCATAGTGCCTGCTGCTGTCATGTTCACCTATCAAAAATGTTTGGAGGAACTGGAATTAGCAGCAACAATTTATAACTAACCTGCATTTTTATGTCATGTGGCACTGGGATTTTTGAAGCAATAAGAGGATCCTCTTACAATCAAACTCGTAGCTCTCTTCTTCTCGGTGCCTGGTACATCCAAAGACCACACATAAAACCTGTTTTCCAGACATCAGTGGAGAGTCTGCTACTCCATTCTCCTGAAGTTAAGCACTGTGAATTTCAGGCAGCCTATGATGAGGCCTGATATGAAGTAGATCCTTTTTCACATATGTCCATGTATATAAAAGGTCTGTCACAACCTAGCCTAGTGTCAGTAACTACCAAGTACTGTATATAGCAGTATCACAGAAGGCTAATTTTTTCATAAAAATCACACTTGACTGCTCTCTCACACTCTCTTTCATAATCAAGGGTGCTAATTTTGAATTTAATTTTAATTTCAAAGTAGCTAGACTGGCCCCATTTAAATTCAAAGCAAGAGGTATTTAAGATCATCTCCTCTTGTGACTAATAAACTTTGGCTCCCTTAGCACAGATGCATGGAGGCAAAGGGGGAGAGACAAATGTCAGTGGAAATTAATGTACATGGGACTGCATACTGTTCAAAATCAGAATTTCAGTAGGGATAAATGACCTTTTTTAACTGATTATAGATTTTTTTTTAAAATAAATGTCATTATAAAATACAGAGCATAGGGCATTATACTGCAACATAACTTCACTGTTACACTGCGTCTATCTTAAGCAGGGAGTTTAATAAATGATGAAAATCCTCTGCTTGAGACCTCAACTGTTTTTATTATATTTTCTGACTAGTGGGAACGGTCAATTCTCACTCATATAATATTCATGGGGGGTTGATTTTTAATGGGGAGTTGCATTTACAGGCTTTTGTGCAGGTTCTTCATTCCCTTGCAGACAGAGAAAAACCTCTGGATGCCTTTGAAACAACTAAGATGAAGGTAACATGTGTAACAGAAATAAAGGGAAGCCAAGGACTAAAAGGATATTCAGTGTAAATTTGAGTAGTTACCCACCTATAACATTAGCAGGGTTTTCCTACACAGTTACAGCAATGCACATGGATTGAAGGAGAGCTGCTTAGGTAAGTGCCTTGTTTTTCAAATGGAACAATACAAAATACCAGACATACCCTGGCATCAAACTTATAACTAGAACGATGTAGAAGTAACATTTCCACTCCGCCTTTCCAAATCCTCTTTCTTTCCATTACAGACACACTAAAAATTATCACCTTCACTACACAAAGTCTAAATTAATACAATTATGTAAATACTTACTTACAGATATATCATATGAAGGATTTTTTGCACTAAAATAAATTACTGAAAATCCTTAATAATAAAGAACTTGCATCAAAGATTTTTTTCAAAAGGGTTTGGAAAATATTTAAACTTCAAGAGAAGAACTATAGGAGCTGACTGTGAGTACTTTTTGTCTTTTATAACTGGAATCCAGTTATAAAAAAATCTGCAAAAAAAGCCACATGAGCAAAATATTATATGAAACAGAGAATCACAGAATATCCTGCGTTGGAAAGGACACACAAGGACCATCAAAGTCCAGCTCCTGGCCCTGCACAGGACAGTCCCAACAGTCCTCCTGTGCCTGAGAGCACTGTGCACATGCTTCTTGAACTCTGTCAAGCTTGGTGCTGTGCCCACTTCCCTGGGGAGCCTGTTCCAGTGCCCAGCCACCCTCTGGATGAAGAACCCTTCCCTGATATCCAGCCTAAACCTTCCCTGACTCAGCTTCGGGCCATTCCCTTGGGTCCTGTCACCAAGCACCAGAGAGAAGAGGTCAGAACCTGCCCCTCCTGAGGAAGCTGCACTGTGGTGAAGCCTCCTCTTAGTCTCCTCTTTTTCTTCATGACGACGTAAACAAGACTGTTTTCAGAAATAAGTGAATATTTCATTATTCTGAAGGTATAGGGTTTTTTGGGGTTTCTTTTTCTGTTAAACAAAGAAAACCACCACACACTGGAAACAACACTCCTTCTGAATTGCTTGTGGCTTCTTTTTGAAATTTGCATAGACCTTTTGCACTATTGCTCCTAACTCCCTGTGAAAAGGCCAAAGCTTCCAGGAATAAATTCCTTTACTAATTATCAGTTAAGTCAGAAACATTATGAAGGAAAAATTCATAGTAGCATGCAACCTACTCAACAAGTGGGTCCCACAAAGCGAAGTGCATTGTCCTTTTCACTGCCAGTACACAGCAGTATGCACTAGCAATTTACCTGAGTGACATGGCAAAACATACTAGCATTTCTTCTGGCCTACTTGAGCCTTTAAAATAGAGTTCAGGGCCAGGACTGGACAATAACACAGATATCTTTTTGCAGAAAAAGATCCGAGCTTACTCTGGAGAAAAGACAAAAATAGTGACTGTTAAATCATCCTCAAATCATCAGATACCTGCGTTGTGTCAATTGAGATCAAGGGGAGGTAAGCCATGAAGCAGTGTAACTAATGTAACTAATAAACAACATAAAACTGCATTCATAAGCTTAACATGTTTGATAAATGAGCTGTAATAGCATTGCTTGTCGATTGTGTGTCTGTATTTCAGCTGGTTTACATTGCTCCATTAGCAAATGAAGCATTATAAAATTACGCTGGGCTTGCATTTTCACGCATAGAATGACTGTGTGATATGGATACAAATATCCAATTCAAAATACATTATTATTATTGTTGTTATTATTACCATCATGTGTTGTGTTTTTTTCTCAAATCCTAAATAAACAGCTCAAAGCCTCTGGGACCTCCACAGACAGTCCTTTCTGAATCCAGCCTCCTTCAAAGCCCACAAGCTACTGTGCTGTGTGAAATAGACTTGCAATTGCCAGGCTACCCCAGTCCAGAATACTCTTTTACTCATGTAATCTGTTAACCATTCAATCATATAAGATGCTTTAATAATATTTTACATGGCCATAATTCTTTATGGAACTGAGAAATCCATACATTTCATCATCTGCTGAGAAAAAGTATATCCTGTAGTGATTTCAGCCCAGAGGAGAGCTCTAACTTGCACTTTTTAGCTGTTTCCAACACGCTACTGCTGTGCAACTACATCATAAATACCTGCCAAGAGTATTCATTTCACATTTCTGAAGATTAGTTCTTCTCTACACATTCATTTCTTAGAATTGCTGCTCTTGATGCCCCTTGAATGGGAATATTGGAAGATTTACTCTGGGAGAAGGAGTCTTACACAGAAATTCTCATGAATTTATGTTGATGGACTACACACCACGTACAAGCTGGAGCTGTAGTTAGGAAGACAAAGGATCCCATGTTTCACTTTCAGTATACATCTGCCACTTTCTAACCAGAAAGCCACGTTCTCTGCATCCTGCCATCACCTACCCAGCAGCCCCAAGCTGCCTCTGTATTACCTTTTTCTCTCACCACTGATAAACTGCTGCTGCCTTTACTTTGACCATTTTCCTCCTGAGGGCAATGCTAAAGATGCCTAATGAGGTCAAAAATGTAAGAGTATACTGGAGTTTGGTTTCTCATGCTCACAGACACATCCATTAATTCTGTTCATGAACTGATAAATCATTATCTTAAATCTAGTGACATTTTCCAGCCCACTACTTGTGTTAGAAGGATGCTCCAGAGCAGAACACTGCTGGGGATTATGATCAAAACATGACAGAAAACTAGCAGCAAGTTTTTAATGAAAGCAGTTACTAAATCCACACTGAAAAGAATACCACAGTTTCCTGTGTTCCTCTAACTGATGTGTAAATGAGCTCTTAGGCAGAGAAGAATGGAAAAAATCCTGATCACACCTTACCAGACACCAATGAAAAATTACTCAACCAATGAAAAATTACTTGCTCTGCTGTGATACTTTATGAGTAATGCATACTCTGTGTGTGGGGATCTACATGTGTTGGTACATACAAATGTAATATCCATGGAAATTATGATTACACACGTATATAACTGTTTTTAAAACTAATTAATAATGGTCTTATGTTGGTTATACTCATTATGGTAATTTATACATCTCTAGAGAGAGAAAGAATCCTGCTGGATACTATCATCTTTGTCACAGGAACAGTTCAACTACTGTGCCTTCCAGACTATCCTGAACAGAGGGCTTTTTGGCATTTCTCCTGTGATTTGGCTGAAGAAAATAGATGGACATTGTGGAAGACTGTGTCATCCGACTGATCTTTCAGTCAGGTGGGCTGAAAGACTGGAATATGAAGCAACAAAACAAATAATCACAAAAATGTCTACTGCAAACTATTACCATTATGCCAATTAAATTACTATAAAACTGTACTTTAGAAGCTTTTTATCCTTTAAGACCCCATATAGGCTGTTCCCTAGAACAAATTCTGTGAGGGTTAGTTACTATGGACGAAGATGGATTCAAAAGAAGAGAAATCTATTTCTGCCTTTCCTTCCAACAGACCCTGGAGAACACATTTCACACTGGAGAACTCATCAGAATCCCTTGAACTCAGGGAATGAAAGTGGTTTTTAATGGAAAATTAAACTACATTCCAAGTAGTGAGTACAGATTGATACTTTCTCTTATTGAAAACCTCACACAAGCTGGGGTGTGCAATTTGCACATAAACTACAATATTGGCCCTCCTTTGTTTAGGTAGACATTAAAGGGGAATTTTGTTGGGAGTAGATGATGTTTAAGGAACCCAAACCACTCTATATAGTCTCTCGGCATTAGCCTATTAATTCAGGCACCCAAAGTCATACTGTATGAAAACTTTTGTAGTATTTCCCTTTAGAAAATCTGTCCAACTCCCATAACACTGGTCAACATCAACTTTTCAAAAGAGAAGCCCCTTATGTGTCAAGCTTTTAATTGGCTTTCCTCATGCCTTCCCCCTCCCCCCTTTTCTAACAACTTCACATCAGATCCTAAACTGTCAAAATCCCACAATAATTAAAAATAATCCTCGGATATTTTAAAACTGAAAGTCACACACCACTTTCCCATGTTAGCAATGAAAACACATCCAATATCTTTACTTACATCCAGGTTACATTGTGCCAGCCAGAAATGCCCAGAAGTTCTTGAGAACACATGGTTTGTTAGTGCCAATACCCTTCTGAACCAGAAACATTTATTTTATTACCACTAAATAATGTCAAATCATGCATTTTTGTGCTGTAGGTGATAGCAAGTGCTGTGTGAGTAAATTAGATTTTAATGACTTCTGAGTTTTATTAAACCAATTTTTCTTCCTTCTTAGAATGACTGTAATTTGACAAAAATACAGAATTTAAGAGCAAGAAAAAAGACTGTGTTAATGGCACTTTCAAGGAATGTAAAACTTCTGTAGTAGAAAGAATCTAAATGCATAGTTCCGCTTTTCTCATCCATTAACTCAATAACATCCCTATTTTCTAAGTCCTGCTTCCAAGAAATAGCCATACAACTGGCAAAATACTGAAAAAGTACTTGGATGAACCTACCCAATATCTCTGACACATTGGGTAGCATCAAAGTAGGCAGGAGATGAATAAAACACTACACTGTCCAATGCATTGCTGCAAGTTATTTATTCCCATTCTGATACTGCATGCATGAACTGCCCCTGTTTGATGAATCACTGAGGAAAATGGGATCTGACAAACAGCCCCTCTTTCAGCAGCTGTGTACTATGACAGCATCAATAGAAAAACACATCATTGGTTCTAAAATGCCACATTTTTGCCATTTACATTGAATAAGACATGAAACTCCTTCAGGGAAGCGGCACTATGTTATCATTAAGGCCTGTTGACACTATGGAGGGTGTGCTTTGAACTCTGTTCTGTCATCCCTCTTAATCTGCAACTAATCGCATTCCACTGCGAGGAGAGGGAAGGGCCTTCTGCACATTGACAGTATTGCCAGTGATGAAATATTGCACCCTTTAAAATCTCATTTGCAGATTGGTTTCATTACCACCCACAACTGGCTGGGATCCATGAGGGAACACACCTGCTCTCATCAGGGCCACGTGACGTCTGCTGTTAGCAGGATTTCCATGCAAATGGGGGAACAGGGAGACGAAAGCTCTGGGAAGTGTCTTTATCTTTCTGCTGATTGGCTTTTCCACCTTCATTTGGGAGCTAACACATGCACAATCTGTTGATTACTCCAAGAGGCTTCTGATGGACTTTACTGACAGTTTCATAGGTATGGACTCCTACTGCATGCTTTGGCTTCCCTTTTCCATCATGCAGCATTTCCAATCATCATCTAATGCACATGTTTGTCATTTTCTACTGCAGATGAGTCCCTTAGGCTAAGCAGTCTTCAAAATGTGCTGGCTGAAAAAGTGAATGCCAAACTAAGAGTATTTAGATGTATAGAGAGCAATTATTTTTTCCTATGGAGTTTTTGGGTATTTAGGATTATGAATCAATAATATCAAACAGGGATAGTTGTTTTGTGCAATTATAGAACAGCTTGAGTTTGAAGGGTCCTTAAAAAGATCACCTAGTTCCAACCCCCCTGCCGTGGGCAGGGACACCCTCCACTGGATCATGTCTGTGTGTGTCAGCAAAAAAATCCCTAGTTTAGAGCTGCTTTTATGTTTTAATATTTAATCCTCTTGGCAAAATCAAGAATAGCGTAAACGTTAAGATTTATATTACTTTTTTTTCCCCCCCGAACAAATATTGTTCCTGTTCTGTATTACTTCAGTAAGTGAAATTATGTATTTATCAATTCAGTTAAAGAGGCTTACTCTAGTTGTTTTAAGTCTATCAAGCATGAAGATAAACCAAATAAAATGTTCTTAAGTCTAGTCAGGAGTATCTATTTAGGTTAAACTACTTTTGAAACTGCTTTAAGTTAAATCAACAAACCTTTGCTATATATTTAAGACCTGCATGGATCCTTATAAACCAATAGGAAAAGCGGAAAGACATAATAGAAAAGAATCACCATTAAGAAAGTCAATTTCTTTGTTGCTTTGAGTTTAATATTCTACAAGTGTTAGTTAATCCTTAAAAAGGTTTAAACTCATTCTATAATTGAATGAAGAAGATTCAACTGAGTTTTGCTTATAAAAAATCTGCCATTCTTTAAATTTTTTCATTAAACTGAAATAAAACGCTAAAAATCAGCATCACTATTGGAACTCTTGCAGATTTCCTGGGAAATCACCCAGATAGTTGCACTAAAAACCCAGCAAGAAAGCTACTTTTCATATTAAACCACTGTGACTGAATAGATTGAGATTAGACTGAGCACAGAACCAAAAATGAAAAATCCACCTTCTCTGCCCCTGCCAAGAAATGGTAGAAATTACAGAAATTCTCAGTGGGTATTGAAGTGTCTCCCCTTGAACCAGCTCAGCCCTTGGATACAATAATGCATTTTACTGGATCCAAACATAGCCTGGCTTTCAGTACAACAGCAGAAGGATTAAGAGTGAGTCAACACATTATTTATGATACAGAGCTGTAGAGAACCAAGGCTCTGAAAGAGGTGTTGCTAAACATACAAGGATATGGCATCTGTTTCCAACATCTGCTCCCTAACAATGCTCTTGACTTGTCCATAAACTCTTCTAAAGCCCTGACATTAAAGTTCATATGACATTTAAACCACAAACAACTTCTTTAAAAGTTAACTTTTCACATAGGAAACATTCCTGCTCCTTAATTAGTTCTTATCCAAGATAGCTAACATTGATATCATAGCCAGAATCACCCTTTCATTGCAGGCAATGAACAGGAACATTGAGTGTAGACAGGTTATAGCAATGTCGTCCTACTTCATCAGGCCTCATTAAAAGGGTCACTTTTAAAGCATATTTCTGTTAAGGCGTTTAAGCAACAATTAATAAATAAGAAAATAATACAGCAGACAGTTTTATGGGAACTCAGAGGAACATTTTTATCTGACTATATGCAATTCTGACATTATTTTGTTGGTTTTGGCTTATGAAGTGTTTTTAAGAGGATGTTAAAAACTTACTATCCCCACTAAAATAGCTGAAAATGAGTCTACAAAACCATCAGAACATAAGATGATGCAGTGGACTTGGATAAATGTTAGTATTATCTGTGTTTGGGTTTTTTTATTTGCTTCTTTAAGTAGCTGAGTCTCTGTAGCCACTTGCCATAATGAAAGAAAAGGGATTTAGTGCCTACAAGAGTATTCCCTACCCAACCTAGAGTGGTAAGAAATGGGCCAAGTGTGAAATGGCAGTTTCAGATACATTCTGGTTCCTTCCCCTGCTCCTTTGCTGGGCCTAATGCAGTCCCTATATAGTGGATTACCGAGCACCTTTTCTTTTCACATTCCCCTTTTTTCCATGGAAGGCCCACTAGGAAAACCATACTCCTCCACCCTCTGCATTTAAAGCCAGATGCTTTTAAGAACTCAAAGGCCTTAGCACTCAACCTCCCTTTTTAAGAAAGTTTTCCCTATTTCCCTCCTCTAAGGTGCTCTAAAAATCCTGCCTCTAGAGTGAGAATTGCATGTGTGTTAATTCTAATTATTTTTTTGGCAGGAAATGAAGCAGTTTTAGGCTTAGGGTTGTAAAACGCAGCTCTCTTTCCCAGAGAAGTAAAGCAGACAGTCTCATTCACACTTTTGCCCTTTACAAGTCACACAATCTTCAACCATTTATACAGCTTGCACTCACCGCTTCTGTGAAATATAAACAGATGGGTTCTAAATGATTTTTCACAGAAATAGAACTTTCATTCTCAGATGACTACCTGCAATATATCCTTTAGAATGCTGCTCATGAGAGCTTAAGAGAAAAAGAGCTCGATACATCCCCCACATACTTTTTCTAATTCAAACTCTCCCTTAAAATCAACTGCTATCTTTAGCTCCACATTAGGGTCTCTCCAGTGTTATCTAAACAGTCCCACCTTTCAGTAACATATTTTTAAAAATTATATAAACATGGTAAACTAATACCACAAATTAAATTGTACTACATATTGCAGAATACAATATTTTATGCAAAATACTGTATGAGCTTTTTAATGTTTTGGTAAACATTATTTATATTTATGCCACTATCTGAACAGCACCTGTAGTACAACAGATAAGTGTGGATGTTCGGAAGGTAATAATTCTTATGAGATTCAAAAGAAGTGAGGAATATAATAGCATTAAAGACTAGAGAGCACATTTTTATTAGTGCTCTGTGTTTGAGCAGTACACAGGAGGTTATGATTCTTGTAGGTACAGCAGACCTGTAGGTATTACCACAAACATAAACAAAGAAACTTAAGATTAACAATAAAAGGGAGATTTATTGCATATCAGAATCAACAACTTTTTGGCAGAGTACATTCCTGCAACCACTACCAACAGCAGTGTGGAGAAAAACTCTGGTATAATCATTCTGTAGGGTTTCACGTGACATCAGGACATCTTATTTTGGTATCTAAACAATTACATCCATAAACTCCTGCTAACCCTGCCTTGATTTCATCACCAATGGAGAGGCTGACACCTCAGTGCTGGCAGTTCCCAGAATACTCCCCATTTGCCAGTAGGCTGGGTAAAAGACAGGGCTGCCCAGCACTTCCACAGTGCAGTCATTAGAGTGACCACTAAGGGATGATTAACAGCAAAAGCAATGGGAAGCAGAAGAAAATCCAAAGAGATGAATGAAAATGCAAAGATGACTGGGAAGGAGAGAAGAAAGGGCCCCACAGTGATACCTGCTGCCATTCTCTGGCATTTGAAAGGCTTAACAGGGAAGTTGATGAATTCATGACATTTATAGGACTCAACAAATGGTAAGCTGTGAATAAGCAGCAGGTGGAAAACGGTGATGAACCAGCACTAAACCTTTGATTAGATATAGAAATAATTTGTAATGCATTTCAGAATATCATTCTTCCCCCCTCTCTGTAATACAGTTCTTCCATAAAATACTTATTATTACTTTATCTTCTTTCAATAACCTAAGTCACATTGAGCATTTCAGCATCATTTGTGTCTCCATCCCTCAGGCCATACTGGGCACTTTTTTGTGCTAGGAGACTCCTCTCTGAGTGCCTTTTGGTACATTTCTGCCTAAGGACAGGGTTTTATCAAGCCCCATGTTAAATTTACTGCCAAGCGCAGGTCTCACTCATCCCAGTCCTAGCTGAGTTTCTCTGCCCTGCATCCTCCAGTTTCTCAGCTCCACATCCTCCCCTGTACTAGACCACTACAAGCACTTGTGTGACCTGTTCACAACTGGCCCAGGGAGTAATCCAGTTTAAAAGGGATCTGGACAAACTTCTAAATTTGGCTACAAACACACACATGCACTAACTAACCTACCACAGAGGATTGTTTTAAACTAGATTACATCCCCTATCTGGAGGAACTCTCTGGCTATACAACTCCTTCTGACGTGAGAAGGGATCACTGGGGAGAGCTGGCAGGGAACAAGGAAGAGACAAGTTGAGACACCTTTAGCTGTTTATGCTCGTTTATAGGCTTTGGGAAAAATAAGGCTTAAATCTCTTCAAACCAAAATATTTTAGATGATATAAAACGTTACATATCAATAAGACTTTCAAAATTAGCTCAATTGCACCGGTGTGGCTCACCCCAGGGACTATGCGAGTCTAACTTCCACCTTCCTCCTAAAATCCACAAATCCCTCCTATGGGAACTAATCTCGTTTGTTATTATTATTTTAATCAATATGTTAAGACTTTTGAGGCAAATTCCAGTAGTGGCTCCATCATAGGAGCACATTTGGTATGAGGGCACAGAATCATGAAGCAAGACATGGATAACATTTACACAACATTAGTGCTGAACCAGTAACAACTCATTAAATCGATACCATCTGCCTCCCCCTAAACAGCATAGAGCTCTCATCTTAGGCTCTGAATACAGATCCAGTAATAATAAATGCTAAACCATAGCCTTGAGGCAGCTCATCTACAAACACTCAGGAATAATGCACTTAGTGTATCATCCTTCTGGAGAATGCTTCAAAGGTCTAGGAGAGTTTTCCACGTGAAGTGCAAAACATCCTCCCTTAAAGCATTCTGCAGCATGGAAGCTCCTAGTATAGCAGAGTGCCAAAATTACAGCAAAGGAAGGGAGAACAGATTGTGGAATAAAAAAGACACATGGCAGAGTTATTCCAAGAGCTAATGGGTTCAGTGAAAGTGGCTGCAACTTCCACAAATCTCAGGGTTAACACCTTATTATGAACTCTGCTGAGACCCATGGGGTACATGCTCCAGGTCCAGCTCCTCCAAGCCTTTTACACATGGAACTCGGAATCAAGGCATCAGCATTTGCATCTTGATAAAGCACTAACTGCTGACAAAATGTATAAAAATAAGAGCAAATGGTGATAAATAATGATATTCATAAACAAAGTACATCTTCACCAGTCTGAAAAATCGTAACAGCTGGGTATGGGTAAGTTGCAGATAGGCCTGACAGGATAGTTACAAAGCAGGAGAGGGACGTGTGTATAAGAAAAGGCAGAAAATGTTACTTAGCAGTGAGAAGTAAAGTGTGTGAACCAGCCCTGTGAGCATAGAGGTGAGAAGAGAGAGGGGAAAAGCAAATTCATGGTCAAGGTAACTGTTAAAAATGCTGGGAAATTCTTCATACCTGAAATGACACACTGATAAAAGTACTCTGAATTACAGCGCCTTCATCATTTTACCTGAATGTCTTATACTTACCGTCATGACTTCCACACATTTCTAGCTGTGTATGTAGCACAAAATTACAGAAGATAATGTTTCCCATGGTTTCCAAAAAGTTAAAATTAGAGTAACTGTGGAGAGACTAGTATATACCCTTCCTAATAGGTTATTGTACAGATTTGTATCGGGGGGGAAAAAAAAGTCAAGACTGGTAAGAACAAAATATAAATGAAAATCTATGTGTTAACACCAAAATAAAAGCACAACGAAGATTTAAAAGAATGGCCTGTATTGATAGTGAAGGATGTTATTCCCAGGAATGAGGTTGCAGGATGTGATGTTTATGTTATGACCAAAAATCTGTCCTGTTATTGTCAGTCAAGAGGAACTTTCATCCCTTGTCTCCTGTGTCTTGCACAAGGGATCTGTACCTGACCATGTAGACACAAACATCTTCATCTGAGTACATAGCTTTGAAATGTGTCAGTGCATACAAACAACTTGCTTCAACATTTGATATGTAAATATCACCTTCCTGTTCCATAAGATCTTGCACTGAGTTTAACAATACTATTTTTCCTACATTATCTTAATATGTACTTTGCATTTAAAACCATATGTGAAAGTAAATGGACCTCCACAGCACCCTAAATCAGATTCCTAAGGGGATATCTATATTAAAGAGCCTTCCTTCCAAGACCCTCATTACTGTGAGACCAGACCTTTCATTTGTATAAACATGATGTATTCAAACCTTACCATGTGATATTAATAATGTTAAGATCCATCAAAAAAGGAGCTCACACTGAGAGAAACCAGAAAAAACAGTAAAAACCATGACAGAAAAGACATTTGGACAAAATGCTTCAAACTATGGCTTGCAGTGAAGTTCTTGTTCTCACTAAGACTGCTGATGTTACTGACTTCTGCTATTTTTGGATATCTAAGTCCATCATATCTGACAAGCCCATTACAGGCTATGTAGCCCAAACTGGGAGTCCCACAGGAACAATTGGAAAAGGCTCAGCATCCAAAACCTGTTGCTAACCAGCAAGTTCACTGCACTCCAGTAAACTTCTCAGCCTTTCTGAAGCCACCTCAGTCATGGAAAGCATCCTGTATTCTTTTTTAGAACAGTTGGGCTTTTTCTCTCTCTCTCGTTTTTGGTCTAATTTTATTTATTTGTTTACAGAAGACAACCAGGCAGCATTTGCTGCATTATTTTGGAGATAGAATCCACCAAGTACAAGCAGATGTAACACCTGAAGCAGCATTGTTGTCGTGTGAGGTACGCATGCCTAAAAAGTCTTAAAATTGTTATTTTAATCCCAAAACAGACTAACTCACTGGAAAGCATCATTTGGATTTTAAATATACAAAATAATCATATAAAATAATTTTTAGTCCTTGAAATAGCCTTACTATGGGGACAAAGAAATAACCTGGATGTTCCTCAACTAGACAGTTTGGAAAGCCAGCCAAGCAGGAATCTCCTCGTTGGTCAGCATCCCTCCTCCTGAAATATGAATCCATTCCCTACTGAGTCAGGCAGACAATATCCCGGTAGGCGACATGCTAAGCACAGCAATTAAGAGTGACTTCACTTAAAACAATCAAACTCTTACGTAGAGATACTTTCATACATACAGGGTTTATTCTGGTGTAATCTACTCTATGTATGTTAATTTATACTCCTTCTTCACTCTTTAGTTTACTGAATGAGACAGGTACATGAAGCTGTGAGATTCTTCAGGTATTTTTCCTGGGTTCCAGACCCATCAATCATTGGTGATCTTCGTGGTCTTTTCCAAGCTAAGGAATTCTGTTTTCCAGGTACACAACATCAAACTCTGGGGTCAGAGGCATGAACCTATAGAAATTACCTTGGTCTCTTCCCCCAGAAAGGCTGCACACTGTCCATAAGGGTGTACATTAACTGTATGCACACTATAACTCAAAAAAAGCAGTTAATATTTAGTGTCCATGTGATGCTGAGAAAAGTTAATGTCTTCATCTTACAGATTGGTTACTGAAGCACAAAAAGGGTACAGAAGCCTTGCTCAAGGTCAGGGGAAGAGCTGGGGAATTGGAATTATGGCCACTTCAAATTCAGATCTAGCCAAAGTGTGACAAGACAGACCTTCATAAAGACACTGAGAAAACCTGAACATTTGCAGGTTTAGAGAAGGAGTTGATTTACACCCTGATGTTCCCAATGTACATGCCTGCACTGAGCATCAGAAGACAGAAAAAAAAATATAACCTATGTTTGTTTAAATTATTTTAATTAAAATAAATGCAGCAAATGTTCCTCTTTTGACTTAGTCTCTCTAGCAAATAGCTTATAATAGCTCCGATCACCTTTTTAAACATTATAAATATTATTTTCAAAGAAACCATGGGGAGGGATAAAAAAAAAACAAACCACAGAACAAATGTATACAGACACATTGCTGTAATCAGGTTGTTGTGCCATTAGCTACCCTTGTTAAAATGTTAATGAGTAGCTTGCCATAGGCTTGCTGAATTGCAGTTTATTTCTGAACAGGTCAGCATTTTACAGTCCCTACCCCTCTGACCCTGTTTTAGAGTACTTTGTTCAATAGTTAAAACTCCCTTAATGAATGCTGCTTCTTTCAAGCGAAATAGGATCACAGAGCATGCTGCACAAGGGCACATTTTAAAATGTCACCACTGGAAACAAAACAAATGGGGTTTTTTTGACTGGGTATTAAAATTAAGATGTTAAGGATCAATTTATGCACATTCTCACACAGAACAATACCAAAAGTAGCCATATCCCAAATGCCCAATTAGTTTTAAGATTTCAGCCATTAACCTTTAGAGAGAATTCCCTCTATAACAGAGTTTGGAATTGTGTCTTATTTTGCAACCAAGTGTTACTAGAAAGATATTCCCATGCCCCTACTCCCACTGTCCCCACAGCATTTAAGGGTAGTAAGTTCCAGATGCGGCCTTGAATGTTATTGAGGTACACAGTGAGAGGTGCATCTGAATAACAAAATTATGATAATACAATTTGATTATAGTGGGGGAAAATACAAATAGTACTGAAATACAATTATCTGGGCAGCTCTAACTGGGAGATACCGTGACTTGGGAGAACATGCTCCCACAGCAAAACTTAAAAAAAAAAAAAAAAAAAAAAAAAAAAAAAAAAAAAAAAGGTAAACTGACCGACTGACCGATATTTGTCAAAGTGTTTTCTTTGCAAGAAATTTCTTTTCTTAAAAGTCCATTCCTGATGTTATTTATTTCGGTTGTAGTTTCACAATGGGCCGCATCCTTGCATGATCCTCAAATAAAATCTCCTCCCATTCAACCTGTACATCTGCTCAGTCTCAGAAGACATCGAAGGAGCCAAAAACATCTTCCAAAAGATAAATACTTCTAAAATTAATTGCACACATTAACAACACATACCTCAGCCTTTTCTTTTTTTGCCAATATTGCACAGAGTAAGAAAGAGCCACTAGTTTTCATGGATCCCATTCAAACAAGCCTACAGTTCTTTTTGAATTCTTCTGTAAAAAGAAAACTCAGAAATATTAATCAGAAGTTACTTCTCATCAGCCACAAGATCTTTTAAGCTATGTCTTTTAGATACACGTGTGTATATATACAGAGGTACAGGTTTACACATAGAAACAGAATGCTAACTTATTTTTTCCTTCTTTTCTATATTGCAATCTTCTAAATTTTCTTTTGTTTTAAATGCAAATGGTCATTGGTTCATCTTCTTTCACCCAGGACGGCTATGTCACATCACTTGACTAATATGCATGCATTTGCCACTAAAAGACATTTTAACTGAGAGCTGTCACATCCGTCATCTCCACTCGGGCTGGTTAAAATTTTTATCTGCCTTTTTGAATTAATTTCAGCTTGCCTGAGCCCAGCAGGGGACTTTAGAGTGTTTTAGTTAAATTCTTCATTTTGAAAAAGCATTTTAGAGTCCTTCTATTTAGATTTCCCTCTCGCATCTAATTTTTGTTTCACATTACTGAAACAATGAGGTAATTATACATCCAGTGAAGGGGGGAGAAAAAAAAAAGCAGACAGATGAGAGAGAGAAAAGAAATTATCCAATTTTGACATTTTCCTGGAAAAGCATTTTCCCCTTGCTTTTCTGCTTTTTATGTGGTTCCCTGTTATTTCACAAATTATCTGTAACCATAGTTAGAAAGTGATTAAGCTGAAAAGAAAATATGCAAAATGTTAAGAAAAAAAACTGAGAGAAGAGAACACTAATTGAGAGTCAAAACAACAAGAGAATGGAATAGATAAACTAGAAATGAAATATTATGTCATCAATATATTTTATACAGATCACGTCAGTGACAAAGCTGGATGCAACCAAGCCAGGAGTCTATTCTTCTTAAAGCACTCCTTCAAAAGTATGTTTTTCAGGCAGCAAGGACATGTATTAGTAGGCAAGGAGCTTCAAGCTGTGAATTGGATGAGGAGAACATTAGAGACTGAGTAATGATAGTAAAGGACCAAAATCTACTTAAAGATGTAGAAAACAACAGTGACCTGTGGGAATATAACTAGATGACTAGCACTGGACTCTTGATAAATATGCTGGGGATCATTAATGCATTGCTGTATGATCTGCACATGTTCATAAATACTAAAAATCTCACAGGAAAAGTAATCCACCACGGCACGAGGGCTAACCTGTAATAAACACTAGTATCGACACAAAAATGTTCATAAGATCTGTAAAATTCACAGGGCTCCCAAACACCTCATTTGCATGTTTGGCTTCTTTATGATCTTATGCTCGTGATATAACAAGCCTGAGATACACTGTAGCTGAACAGGTGAAATCCATCTACAAATATAGAGGTGAAGGTTTAAATAAGTTTCCAAAATCAAACTGACATGCAGTGTCAAAGAGGGAAAATGAGCTTACTATCATTTAAAAAGCTTCAAGGAAAACCCCAAAACATACAGAAAAATAAAATTTTTCATGATCAGTCCCTACAGAAGAGTCCAACAGAATTACTTTATTGCTTAACTTGAAATTTCTGCAGTATCTTTTTGAAGTTGAAATTTTCTTTGCAATTTTACCCCTAAAGCAGAGGAACAGATAGGACAGGGATATAGTGACTCTTCTCCAACTCTGAAGCTTACTGAACTTCAGCTCTGTTCAGAATAGTAGAAACTCACGGATGTCTTCATAGTCAAACTATCAGCAACAGGTCCCAGAGTCTGCAGCCCTGACAAGGGCACCCCAGAGCACAAACCCATGGCCCTCTGAGCAATATGTTCAAAAACACTGCAGAGAAGGCAAAAGTTACCTCTGGAAATTTTAAACCTGCCAGGATTTAATCAGGGCATGAACTCCCAAAGGCAAGTAAATGGCTTTGTATGCAGTGGTTCCACTGGGAAGGAGTCACAATATGGGTAAATTCCCATTCTTCCCATGGAATTCAAAAGGAGTTCTATACCCACGTCTTTGCACTGAGTTATCGCATTGCTGTTCCTTAGGTACACGGTCAATCTGATCAAAATAGCTGTCAAAGAAAAAACATCTACTGAAAGGCAGATGCATTACAATACATGGGTTAATGTGAGGAATAAAAAATATTTCTAGTAAATGCTGGTTGAAAAAACATCTAAATGTGTTTATGCTCAAAGAAGACAGGCAGTATTAAAAAAAAAAATCCAAATATTTTTAAGCTTAGTGGCCTTAAAACTTACCAGTCTAACCATCTGGAAACTTTACAGCTATTATTATAAATTCTTATTTAAATGGCAGTAAAACCCAATGCTGACATGAAATTAGTCATGCAAGGGCCTGCAGATGTACATCCTTCTGCCCAAGCACTGAAATTCTGAATGCAAAGTCCAAAAGTGTTCATTTGTTCAGGCTGTGTGGGGCACAGAGAGACAACAGCTCCAAGACTTTGTTGTGCAACACAAGAGGTGGAGTCTTCCCAGAATTTATTACACATATTCAATTGCAAATGCTGCTCTACTTACTACAGGACTGACCACGTTTTTTCTTACCATAGCTGAATGTGCAAAATAGACCTCAGGAATGTGTCTTGTTCTTTCTTTTTATTTGCCCTTTTGTCAGATAACAGCTGTATGGGACAACAGACTAGAGGTGAAACACTGGAAGAAGGTTGTTAAAAACACTGGTTCATTTGCACTAGAAAAAAAGCACAGGAACTTCTCTGATGCATTAATGAATCATATAAAATAAATCCACTGTAATATGCTAAAATACTTACTGAAATTACATTTTATAGCATGAAATTTTTACCTTATGAAACGGTTTTACAGGAATACTTGAAGCAACAATATGAATTTAATAATAGGAGTTCATTTTGAAAATCACATTTAAGACCCTTCTCCATATAAAAGAAGCCAACGTTCCTATTGCAGAGGAACATAAAACTTTCCACCATATTAAATTTTGTTGGTTCTCATCAAGATAAAAAGATAGCACTAAAAAAAGAAAGGGAGAAAGGAGTGATCAGTGTAATGCTTACAATTAGATGTGTATTTGGCAGAAAATTCCATTGACAAGGCAAGTAAGATTTATAGTAGCTCTAAGTTCACAAAATTTGGCAACTTTTTATTTCATTTATTCTCCTGTAGTTCTGTGTATGAAAGCGTCTCTTGAGTTAGAGTTGCAATATTGCAAGAGTATCCTTGGATCCTTTGATATCCCAAACCCTACTTTCAAAGGCAACAATCACACAGGGTCCACACTCTCAAAGGTATTCAGATGTTTATCTCCCTCTGAAGGACTACACCTAAAAGACCCAAGCTTTGGGAATTTAAATCCAGTTGGCATTATTAAAGCATATATATGTATCAATAAAAAATGCATCATTTGGGAACCAAAATTGTTCAGGCATTTTCTGAACGATGGCAAAGATCACTTGACATATCCATATAGTATAAGGCTAGACATTACTTAACACAGCTAATATCTAGTTATTAGGGAGCCTTATCCCACAGCATGTAGTTATTTAACTCTAGAATGGGGATTATGTTCCTATCCCTTGCAAAGAATCACCCCTACCTCAATAAAGCCACATCATGAGCAAGAGTAGCCAAATCAGACATTCTCTATATAGACTGCTTTGAGGCAAAGTGTGATTTTCAAAGCACAGCCCGAAGCAAGAAGGAAAGAAACACATGAAAGAACCAAAAAAGTTGGACCTGAGTGAAGGTATTTGATCTCTGTGCTTAGAAGACAATAATCAATTCTCTCTGGGCAGGTACAAACAAGAAATCAAGAACGTGGCCCTGCACCTACTTTTACTGGGTTGACCTGGAATAAGCTTTTCCTGTACTTTACTCAAAACACTGAAAAGACAAGAAATATACAGTAGCACGTGGAATCTATTTTCTTACGCTTCCGCTCCCACACACTCATATTGCAGATTCAGTATGAGAAATGCCTAACAAAAAAATTAAAAAGCCTTTGATGAACAAGGTTAAAATGCAGCTCCTACACACAGTAAGGGAAAAACAGAGGACACTCCTCTGTAACAATTGTAAACATATGCCAACAAGACCCAGCAGACCGGATAGATTAGATTTGTTAGCTGATATCAGGGTGGATTCTGTCATCCTTACTCATGCTGAATAGCACTTTTATCAGCTTTTATTCTAAGTAAGGTTCTGTTCAAGAAAAGATTCCCCCATCGCCCACAAAGGATGCAATCTTTTTGCATCGAGGATCAAAGCCAAGAATTAAAATAAATAGAAAAATCAGATGCCTTTCATGTGCCATGATCAACTGTCCACATCTGCTAAAATTCCCAATCTGATAACACACTGGTGGACTCTGCCAACGCCTCCTCTGCCTCCACAGCATCACTGTGCCTTGGCTCCTCCAAGCAGCCTCGTGAAAAGCGCCTGGCGGTGACTTCCCTCCCTCCCTGCTTCCCTCCCCCTTTTCCTTGCCTCTCTGTCAGCTCTTTGGATTCAAACATGCCCAGCTCATGCATAAGCAAACAGGTGCAAGGCACGGCTCTGCCAGAGCCCGAGCAAGCACGAGGTACACATGTAGCTCGCTGATTGTGGCATGCTGCTGATAGAAGGCGACAAGGCCAGACAATAGGTGGGGTCAGTAGGTGGCTCTTTGATTTCCCTGGCTCTCCACAGAGCAGCAGCATGGGAGCTTGCCTGTGGGGGACGAGCGGTGCCCTTCCATGGAAAACACGAAAGCACCGGCGCTGCAAAACCAACAAGCGTCTGCAACGCGGACTTTGTTTCTTATCGGGAAAACTGCTAATGCAAATCGAGATGTGTTCACCCACCAGCTTCATCTGCTTGGGAGGAGGTAATTAACTGTGCAAACTTCCTAATAAAACAAATAGCTCTGTACGTATTTTGAGTTTCACCTGTAAAATAAGATACTCCAGTAACCAAAACGTAAAAATGGATTCTTTTCCATCAGAAGGAGATTCCAGCTGCAATCTTACCCCATCAACACATGCTGTTACTCCTTTTAGGTTCTTTTTGGTTTGTTTTTCGGGGTTTTTTTCATCCTACTAGATCTGGAGTTAAGACATTTCAAACAACTTCAACAAACACTCAAGATTCTGCTGTCTCAGAAGTATTGATTGTGTTTCAATGCTGTTGGTCAGTGACCAACATTACCTTCATCTCAAAGCACATGCCCACTTTCAGAGAATTTTTGTAGTAAGATGACAAGTTCATTAAGATTTAAAAACCAAAAAAACAAAGCAACCAAGCAAGACGGTTTGGTATGGTAACAAGGAAAACTGGATGAAATGCCTGAACTAAATAACTACAGAAACTGCACCAAGCCCACCAGCTTAAATGCCGCAACACCAATGTAAAACTGCAAGAAGCACTATCTTTATTTTTTTGCACACCTGCTTGTTTTTCATCTAAGCTTTTAATTAGTCACATAGTCAGAAAGGAACAGCCACTTTAAACTCGTTGCTCTGAATCATTATGAAATAGTTGCCAAAGTTTACATGGTATGATAGCACATATTCAAGTTATATTCTAAAATATTGGTTTAAGAAGAACAGCAGAGATGCAGAGTTGAACTATCTGGGTAGAGAAAGACATTCCTTTACTACTGCACTCCGTTATCTCAAACTGTTCACTCTCAGAAACGGTGAAATCCTGGATCATTTAATTAAAATATTCAAAACTTTAAAACAGAAAATAAACATCTGTACCTCACATGACAAAAGAACCCCATATACTGGTATTTAGGATAATGCAAAAGCACCCAGATCCTCCAGATACCAAATCCTCCACGTTCCCCAGAATGGGACATTGAATTTAGCAGCAGCAAAGTCGAGTAGGTAAAATCTTAAATTTAAGTGCTGAACCTTACTTAACCTTAAGTAATCATATTTGACAACTCTGCTTTCAGAAAGTATAAAACTTGTTCACATGTTGAGCAGTTCTTACCTCACCTGTAACACGAGCCCTAGATCACCTGCCACATGGCCTGAAATGGCATGGAGACACTACTAAAACACACACCTCATGGGGCTGCTGCTGGTCCTAGGAACGTTTTCAGCCCTGTGTCTCTCATAAGCAGTTTGTCTCAGCTGAATTCTGAAGTGCAGGCAGTCAAATTTGGACTGATTAATGGACATTTGTGCTGGCAAGTTTTGCTAACCGTGGGAACTCCTCCTCTTTTCAACTTTTCTCTAAAATGCTTGTACTAGACTAACCAAATTATGACCTTTCACCTCAAAAACTTTTCTGCCAAACTTCAACTGTCAAATTATCACAGCAAATTACATTTAATTTTCTATCTGCTTTTAGGTATCTCCATGAGGCAGACTATTAATATTTAAATGACAACTATGGCCTGTAAACTCTGACAGTTTCTTACTATGACCTATTTTCTAAATGTTTCAAGACAGATTAGTGTAAAACAAAACAAACTTTCAGGAGGCAGAGACAGCTCATTTTATCAGCATGCTCCAATAAACCAAGGCATTAATAAATAATTACATCCCTCTCTCACAAATATCACCAGTACCGGGGGATTTGATTTAAATATGTTTGTCGTAAGATTAGGCGTCAAAATACAAAATCAGTTTTTATTTCCCATATGGCTAAATTTACAAACTTAAATAAAACTACAAATCCCTATTTACAACTCCAGTAACCTCTATGATACTCAGTTACCCACAACCCTATTTACATTCATAGCATCTTTCTCCCTTCACCTCCATTTTACTTCAAAGGCTAAAGCTAATGACCATTTGAATTCTCCACTTTGGAGGCTGAATAGCAATGGCTTACACAAAGCCTTGAAAACAGTTTATTCATAGTTACGTTTACTGCAGTGACAAATATTCCCCCCCTTCAGTTTGGTGATCTCAGATTTCATACAGCAGAGCAAGAATTTCACCTGAATTAAAAAGTGACTTGAAACTCAGTATTTCTGTCACAATGCAAAATGTGTACTAAGAAGAATAGTAACAACAGCCCTTTATCTGCATATGTATAAAAATCAAAGATACAAATTGATATGTTGCTTTTTTATCGTCAAGTGTTCTCCACAAATACAGTGTGGAAATAATTACCGCAGATATTAAAAAAAAAAAATAAAAAAAAAATATATATATATAAAGCAAAAAT
>VWZT01011245.1:43902-85447 GCA_013397055.1 Pachycephala philippinensis
CAGAAATAAAAAGTGTCTCAATACAAGACGCACCTGGTGACTCTTCTGGATAACTGGCAAGGTAACCAAACTATGAAACTTTTACTGAAGTGTACTTTGCATATGTTTTTGCTACTTTATCTTTTCAGTTTTCATTTCCAGTGCATTCCTACATTATTTGAAGTGTCTAAGCACATATGTAGAACAAGTTCTGTAACTCAACTTCATAGTTATCTTATTTTCAAAGGAAAAAAAAAAGATGTGCGCAGAGTCAAGTTGATTAATTTTCGTTTCAATTTGTAAGCTATTTAATCCCACACTGGATGAAGATGATCACTTTTAAAAAAGTAGTTTAATTAGAGCAGAAAGCCAGCAGAAGCAGCAAGCTATTACCAAGTAGCTAAATGAGGACAACAAATATATGACTCCCCTACCACACGAGGGGACAGCGTCACTGAGATGTGTAATGCTCAGCAGGCTCTCCTTGGTGTCTCCTGAAACTTTCCCTGCTGTATTATTTCATAGCATGCATAATCAGTAAACCCTGAATATGGGGAAAATATGGCACCATCGGTGTTACTCATGGGATTTTACCCAAGGATGCAGCAGAAATGAGCAATCACTCAGCAAGCCTGCTTGGCCTGCCTCTAATTTATCATGGCTTACATCTCATGCCTGCCAGCAGAGCTGAATTCATACGTTATTGTCCCAAACCTGTCACTTTCTGGACTGCTTTTTAATCTTCCTCCTAGAATTACATTCAGAAAGGTCACTGCTATCCAATTAGAACCTTATCAAAGATGCACATGCAGGCTGGATTCACGCTTATCGAGAATGGGTCATAAATCCAGAAACTGCACATCACACAGTACCATTACCATAATGAATAACTCACATGGAAAAAAGTGTCAAAAAATACCTGTGTATTGCCAGGCAAGTGTCTGACCGTATTTCTCCACACTCTAGAGCAGGTGAATGAGTGAAAGGGTTATTTATAATTACAGGAATGATGGAAATCAAAGACCATCAAATCCAGTAACACCCTGAATTTTATAGAAAACCTGATATTGTGTATGTTTCTACAAACACAGACTTCCCTGCTCTTTTTCCTTAAGCTTCCAAATGTGTCTTTTCAAGATTATTTGTGAGGATTGCTATCATTAATATATCAATACCTATTGCCTTTTCTTCTGTCTCAATGTCTTTGGAACTTATGAAGAATCACATGTGTAGTCTTTTATCAATTAATTTAATCAAGCTCAGAACTTGAAAGAGGAATTTGCTTTCAGTATTTTCATTCAGGAACATCAATCCATAAATACAACCCACACACACATCCATACATTTCTAGTACTGACCTTTGTAAAATAAGTTTTTTCCATATGTCACGGGTAGCTTGAGAAATAGTGTAGTGTATGATCCAGTTGAAAAAGGAACTATTTAGTACATACAGCCTAGGCACATTAAGAGTGAAAGGCATTAAACAAAAAACACATTTTTACATTGCTTGTGCTTCCAAGATCTCACTCAGTTCTCTATTTTGACAAAGTGCATTTTCAGTGTCGTCCATTCCAGAAGCAGGAAAGCAGCACATCTTTGTCACTACAAGCTCCACTTGTTAAATAATCACCTGGAAACACCAAACATTTTCAGTCCCTCACACTTGTTCACAGGGATTATACTGACTTACAAACAGGATCAAAGCAATTCTCTCAAGAGGATAAGCAGATGAAAGAACTGAGTAGGTTTAAGCACTCCTGCAAGAACCATTCACTTTTTCTCCCACCACACTGCCAACTTCATTGGGCAATATCTGGGAGGGGTGCAAGTAGGGGAAGAGGAATGTGGAATAAAGTCTCAAGTCCTACTGCATTACCCACTTCCAGAATATCTCTAACAGGGCTTCAATATCTTACCATAACTGAAAACTTAAATTTACAATCCCTTCATCTTTTTATCTTTTTTTTTTTTTTCTCATTCATCATTTTACTCCTTCTCTCCTTCCTTTGATTGAGGTGGGGTTTTTTTTCTGAAATTACCATGCAGCTGTTGAGGATTCCAGGTGCTCAGATCAACATATCACAGAAAGTAAAGTACCCATTAACCTAGTGACTCTGGAGATGAGCTTCCAAAACAAGGTTGGAGATACACTGATAGACCTGCTTTTCCAATATGACAACATCCATTGTATTACAAAATCAGTAACAGCCATAATTGGCTTTTCACACCTCCTCTGATTAATTCTGTTTATGCACTAGGAACATGTATTGCCCAGTTACTGAGCACGCCCATACAGACAACAGGGTTATTTTTGCACTAAGGAACATCACATGACAGAGACCTGAATATATTCCTGCACATGGATTTATTGCTAGCTCAAGCTGGATCTCAGTAGCTCATAAAGAAAAGTAGACATTTTGTATTTAACGAAACCAAAAAAAGTGTGCAAACCAGCACACTTTGGCATGAAACCCTTTGCCTCAGCCTTTTTCATAACAAATACTGTGTGTTTTCAGGTCTGATATGTTTATGCAGCAACAACACAATAGTGCTGACTTCTCACTTGGAATGAAAACTAAGATGCAGGCTATTTTAAATGATTTTTTAAAAAAATAATATCTTTGATATTTTTTCTATTTTTTTTTTAATCAGAACTAGCCTCTAAATTAGATATGCATTTTATTTAACACTATTCAAGCAAAAGATCTCTGTAAGGATTTGTCTTAACTGAGGCATTTGAACTCTTAGAGAATACGAAATGCACTGAAGGTACACGTTTAATAGCCTGGATATTAACGCTCATTCCTGGAACTTAAACTGTGAAATATTTCACAACATAATGTACATATTGCTGACAAAAGCAATGTATCTGAACCACTCCTCCCTTCCCAATTCTTTTCTGTTTGGTTTGGAATTCCACATGGCCACAAAGAAGTGAAGATGTGCCCCCCCGCCCCCCCTTTCTTTTTGTAATTAAATATTGACAAGTACAACACCTGTAGGTTTATTTACTCACATAAGAGGCTGTCAGAATCTGCCTTGATTGGAAAGTAAGTGAACATAGTTCATATTTATTAAAAAATACACACAGAAAGACGTGATTTGAGAAAGGCTGCTGCTCCTACAAACTTTGTGATAAAGTAAGAAAACTGCAAAGATTTTTAAACTCACCAGAGCAAGAGGAATGCTTAAGAATGCTTTGCTCTGCGGTTGCACATGGAGACTATTCAGCTACGGATTTTTGTATTTACATTATATCAGTGATTTGCTGTGCAGCAGTAATTTGAACTGAAATGTAAAACCTGCTTTAAAAAGAGGAAAAAGATTCATAAAACCCACACTAACCAGAGCACCCAAGTGCTCAGACAATTCAACCCATAATAACCTGAGTGCTTCACATGGAAGTCTGATGGACAGTCATGAGATGTGCCAGGGTTCACAGCCTGAGAGTTCAAATATAAGTCCTCTGGGACAGAGATGGTCTTTTTGTTGTGCCTTGACATTGTTTATAACACTGGGAAGCCATTTCTCTAGGCCTCAGTGTAGTATAAATTATAGTTAATACTAATAAAATCCAACTTTGAGGAGAGAGTAATGGATCTCTGTATTGGCAATCATAACAGAAAGGTCACAAATTACAGGGCATGGAGCAAGAATTCCCCAATCCTGCCCAGAGATGTCTTCTCCAGGTCAAGGTTAGGGTGTACTGGAAGCACCGCAGCATTTTTTTTTTTTCTGTCAACAACGTCCTGCTCCTGTGATAAATTAAGGACTCAAGGCTGCAGGTCACTTTTGAACCCTTCATCAGTTATAAATTCCCCTTAATAATAAGCAGAACTCTGTTAGCAAACCTAGTGATTTACAGTAATAAGGATGCTTGTACCATTTTTCCAGAATATCTGTCAGTTTATTTTATAATAGCTAGTATTTACAGAGCACTTTACTAACATAAACTAATTAATTATATCCTCAACTGTTTCTATTCAAAATTCTAATGATGCAGTAAGTATCATGAGCAATCATCAAATGCCCACTGAGACTTCTATCCTTGACTTACAGTATCAGATGAGCTCATAGAAAGCAGCCAGCAAATCCAAAAGGATCTTTGTTTATTTGCAACCCGATTATGCTCTTCCACCATTCCTTCAACTCCTCTTTGTTATTCTGTTGCCCACACGACTAATTTAAATAGCAGCATTTTTTTTACATTGGACTGAAGAGTGCATTAGTACTCTGAAGTCATTTTTCAAGAGCTTGTAACTCAAACATTGTGTTTTGCTTTAGGACCATTGAGTAGTAAAGAAATACTCAACCTTGATTCAAATCAGACTCAAGATTAAAAAAAACCAAACAACAAACCAAAAAAAACCAAACCACAGAACCCCTCTAAGAGCCAAGGATATTCTAGAGTTACTGCTTTTGTAATCTATACTGATTATAATTTTTAGCATTCATTTGGTGGAAATTGTTTCCTGAAATAAATACAACTTTCTGCAAAAGAAGCTTTGCAGGAGTACAAAAATGGAGGCATTCACTACTCTTTAGCATACCCTGGAGCTCTGGGGGATTAGAGCATTCTCTCAAAGCTAAGTCAGTGCCTCCTAGCTATTTCTCCTATGATGCTTACACTGTTGTCCTCCCGGTGGAAATTCCAAGAGGAGAGGAAGGAACGTTATCTGTGGATACTCATTCTAGCTGGCTACTGGATTTCTGATGAAAAGGGGAAAAATTGTCAGTGAACTGTTAGACTCTACATTATAAAACCATCACTAAGTATTAAGAGAGCAACTGAAGACCAATTTTATCAAAATACATTGGAACTTTCACTCTGAGATGAATCTTACATTTTAGTTAACATTTTCAGGAAAAAATATTTATTTAAGCAGGGTACTGGTAATACAATCATCTCTATATTATCAGGTGCTGTTAACCCTCCATTATTACAGAAATTCTAGCAAGTAAATCATATGTCAATTCTCTTTATATCAGAAACCCTTAAGTTTCAAGCAAGGTTGAGAAGCAGAGAAATATCCTAAATGCATAAAGATTATAATTTATGAAAATTAGGTGCCAACTGCAGTCGTGCAGATTTCCTAGACGGAAAAGAGTTTGGCCCAGAGACATTCTGTATCTTCTAAGTGCCGTTCAGAGAGATATTTAGCCAAGAACAGAACAAGAGCCCCCTCTGTTACTCTAACCTTGGGTTCCCCAGGGCCCTAAGTGCATTCCAACATCTCCAAATTGCACAAGCCAAAACAACGTCCAGAGGACTGAACAAGAACATTTTATAGCTTTAAAGAGAAAGGAAGGGCGCATAAGAAAGTTTTATTCAAGTAGGTCATTTTAGAATCAAGGTAGTAATTTAAATATCAAGCCTTTTTTGTCAGCATCCATTGCTGCTAAAATAACAAAATAAATACAAACCAGTAGATAAAGCCGTAAGGAGGAAGTTGCTGAAGAATTTCCTTCTGTTATAAATTGGGTAACATTGTCACAGGAGATTATTCCACTTTCTAGTCCACAACAACCAGGTTTTATATGCATTTAAGGAAGTTTCACCAAGTAAACAGCACCTAGTGCACTTCAGTGCCTCTCACAGCAGAAGCAGCACTGCATGCCCAAAAGCAACACCAACAAGGGAACACCTTTTAAACCAAAGCTGCACCACACAGCCAAGACTGCTTTTACAAAAGAGAAATCAACGTGTCAAATAATCCAGAATAAAAGCTCTAAACCTGCTGTTCAGAAGGAGGCTGATGACTATATCACATCTCAGTATATTATGATCAACACATTCACAGAAAAGAGGTTATATACTCAGTGAAGCATCTGACCACATGATATTTGCATTAGGAAATTAGCATCCCACAAATTAAACTTGGCACGTACTAAGTGGATTTGAAACTGGTAATTGATAAATCCAGAAAAAGAGATATCACAGGGGAATCGCCAATGAAAAAGCAAGTTCCTAGTGGAGTCATGATGGTATTGGTTCACACCCTCAAAACAATTCAATACCTGCCAGTAATCGAGAAGAAAATATAAGGTCACTACTAATCCAATTTTCAGACAACACACATTGCTGGATAATGAAGTGGCAAGCAATCTATACAAATAAACATTGCTTTGTAAACCGGGCACAGTTCAAGATTTATGGTAAGATCATATTTCAAAACAAACAAAAAACCCCACAATAAGAGAATAGAATATTATATCCTAGCAGAAAAGGGAAATAACCCAGGGAACACAAGCTCCTGATTTAACAAAGCAGATAAAAATTCCTGAAATTATATCTGGATATAAGAAAATAGCAGCAAAGATGTTTACCCAGCAAGCAACTGCCAATGATTGGCTATTCCTTATGATATTTTGCCCAATATCACTGTCCACACTTTTAAAGTACACTAAAAACCCCACAATTTTCAAATTATTCATATGTCCCTTTTGTGAAGTTTGAAAATCCCAATTTATAATTTGGTACTCAAAAAATTCAAGGTGCTAGAACTATCTAAGGTGGTAAATATTTATGCAAGTTGCATTTTTCCAAGGCTTCTTCCTTAGGGTGACATTCCCACTCCAGGATTTCACTATTTCATTGCTAGTAGTTGGGACTAGAAAAATTCAAATTGCAAGTAAAGTTAATGGACTGAGGGCTTGGTTTTTTGGGGGATTCTTTTGGTGTAAATGAAGCACACTCCTCAAAGTATTCTGAAACCTGAAAAAATTTAATCACTCCATCTTACTTTCCTCAAAACTGCCTCAGGATCCAAAGACTGTAGATTTCAGGCACTCCAAAACCATCAGACTGCCATCCAATCAGTGCTTGAAAGCTGTACTTATGAGACAGCACCTGGGGATGTGAATCCCATTTTACAAGTATTCCACACAGCTATGCAAGGAAAGTAAATGTCAACTGCACGAAACAGCTGCAATATTTAAGACATATGACTTCTTAGAAATACCATGTGGTGGGGGCAGCAAAACTTTTTTTTTCTGCAGAATATTCAGTTTATATAATTTAAAAGGAAACGTGATCTGAAGCCTAATAGGAACAGAACAACTAAAATTCATGAAGTAGTAGTTTTACCTTTGGGTCATCTCAATATTAAAACATCTTAAAGGAGATGTGATTTCTCTCACTTGAAATCTTTACAGAGGCATTTCAATATTTATTCAAAACAACATGTAACAAATTCAGGCCCTAAAAAAAAGCATGTATCTTTCCAGCCACACATTATTGATCCTGCTACAGAAGTTGTGGTTTGGGTTATGCAGGATGTCAAACTACATGATTTTGAAAACGTTTACTTAATTTATTCAGATTGTATAATTCAACACTAAAATGGCAATTCAATTTCCCTTGCTCAGCAAGAAGGTAATTAAATAGTTTGGAAAATAAAGCTTCTTAAGTAGATGCCCACATGCAGGTTAGGCAATAGTTCTGGAAAATAATAATAATAATTAAAAAGTGTGCCATGTTTTAACTTTTACTGCAGTTTTGAGAGATAAATATAAATTAAAAAGAGTTGAATTGGGTGACAGGCTCATTTCTTTCTGAAGTTCACCTGCACTTGCCATGTTGTCTAGAGCTTGAAGACATCCAGAAGAAAAGCTGTCCAGGCATAGGCTGCTACTCCCATGATGGGGAAAAAAATTCCAAGACAGTTATAAAGTCTTGTTTTGCTGTTTGACTGCACTCATGACAAATTAAACATGTATAAACAAACATTTATGTGTCTTCATGAGAGCATTCACAAAACTATCTCGAACAGCACTGAAACTTGGCTAATTCCCCTCTTTACTCTTACTTTCCCGCCCCAAAAATTAAATTCATTCAAGTCAATTAAGTTTTTTGCCAATAAATTGTGGAAAGCAAACAAATAGGTAACATCATCAAAACATGTTTCCACCAGTATCCTCTGATTTGAAGAAAAGTCAGTATTGCTTTACTTTTGAAATACGAGAGCTACCTTCCCCCCCGCTCTCAGCTGCTTTAGTGTTAGTTAACCTCTAAATTATGGTCGATATGCTACCACCACACCACCATCAACTGCAAGCTGCTCTCCTAGTCACAACTGCAAATGATTGTCCCATCATTTCCTGCTTTTGAGGCTGTTGGTAGAGTTGTCAAAAGTATGGAATTGCTGTGTGAGACCCTCACAACCGGCTTCTCCTCTGATCTATGGGACACCTCAATTCCACGGCTGTCACAGTGCTGACACCAACTCCAGTTAATGACACCGTGTCATCTCCCTGACTCTGCCGACCCTGCAAACAAATGGACACCAGAAGGGAAGATAGGGAAGTGAGCAGCAGATACCATATTCATCATAATCACTATGATACACAGTAGAAGAAAATCAATTCCTCTTAATCGAATAGAGTGACTTATTAAGGGTTATAAGTCCTGGCTGGAGAGCTGTACTGATTGGATTATGCTGGGAGAGAAATTGGCAATGAGCTCTTGAACTCTCTTTCCTTTTGTCTTCTGGCTCAGAGTTGCTATTAAATGATTATCTTTTGAGAATCTTAGTAAGCAAGTCATGCTCTGATCAGGGAGAGCAGCGGGAAAAAGGGGACTGAAAAGGTTCCTGAAGCGTTGACAGACAGTGATGTGAACAAACAAAATATGCCCATCGCAGCATTTCTGACTCTTGATTGAAAGAGCACAGCAATGGTACCTGAGACAAACACTTGAGACTTCCCAGAACAACCCTCTTCAATTCAGTACTGCCTCAGCCACTTGACAGATTGATAAGGAATTGCTGAGATTGTGACATACTGCAACTGCAAATTAAAACCTTTCCAAAATCCAGTTTGCAACAAATTTTTCTTCATTTAGGAAATGTTTTCCAGATTGTAGAATCAGTGAATCGAACATAAGTCTTTACAAATGCTACTTAAGAGATTAGGAGGCAAAGTAAAGGCAGAATAGAGATGGAAAATAAACATTTAAGATGAGAACTGGCAAAACAGACTTTCTCTTTCCCATTAAAATAGCAGATGGTTATCCTGCATTTGGAGGCAACTGCTGACTTTTAAGTATTAGAATCAGAATAAGATCTAACAAACCCTAACTGGAAACCTGAGACTAGGGAATTTGTGTGTTAAAACTGGAGAAAAATATGCTGGCCTACTTCTGGCCAGGACAGAGCTCATTTCTTTTACAGCAGTCAGGTGCAGTGGTGCCCACCCGGAGCCCCAGCTGCCGGGAGGCTGAGCCCACTGGATTGCTTGAGCCCAGGAATTCTGGGCTGGGCTGAGCGAGCATGGCCATGTTTGAATGTTATTCAATACCATCTTACCTCATGCCAGGGGACTGGGCAAAGGGACTCTCACTTCCCAAAGGAAAAGTTTTCTGCCATTGTTTTTCACCATTGGGCTTGGTGAGTGTTTTGCATTTTTATCGTCCTGTCTTTGTGCACTTTTGTTAGTATTATTTTTTGCTGTTACTGTTTGTTTTCTTATCTCATTGGTGTTTCCAGTAAATAGTTCTTAACTTAACCCTTCATTTGTACCTTTGTGTCTCCAATACTCAACTCCATCCCCGGAGCAGGAAGGGGTGGGGGAAGCAAGTGAGCAGTGTCTGGTTTGGGAGAATCTTAGTTGAGGCACTGAATTGGAGAGTACTGTTCCCAAATCAAGACACATGAAATGATTCCTCCTTTGACTTTTCAAAGTGAGAATCACTGGAATTAATGGAAGTTGTGTGCCAGCACCCTCCAGGATCATCTTGACTGCTACGGATGGAGTGAAGGTGCACCATTGCTTTTATTACCAGCAGTAGGCCAGAACATTCACAATGCATTCCTACAGCAAAATTCTAGGGAAGCAAATGATACAGAGTCCATGCACATCAGCTAACGACCTGCTTCACTAATCTTAAAGCTCTTTCAACAGCCTTCCTGACACGTTACAACCAAAATATTTAAAAGAGTTCAGCTATTTATTCCACGTTGTCGTAATTCTGTGCTTCACTACAAATTCCAAAGGGAAAAAACCTTGGGAAATATAAAAATTTCATTACTGAAGTTCTTAAAACAGCCTATCTGGAGTTCTAAGTTTTGTGCAATGGTCATATTCCAGCAGAATAAAAGTTAACTGAAAAGAGATGACAAGCTCTAGATCTTCTTTTGCTCCCATACCACAACAGCTTGTGCCTAACATTAGTACTCCTAGATAGTAGAAAACCAGTTCTAATACTTTCCACAAAGCTGTACTGGTAGCTTTAATCACAATGATTTTGCTACTTATGACTAAAGAAATATTTTCAAATAAGGATTCACAGATTAAAAATAGAAGTTCTGCCAGTTCCCAAAATGTCCTTATGCTTGTCCTCTAGGAACCCCAGAAACACCAGTAATATCCATGCTATGAATTATATTTATCATGCACTTTTGACCACCTCAACTCCTCTCTACATGCTAATCCATCACTTTGGGAATTATTCAACCATTCCAGGCCCCTGAGGTTCAAATGACCACCATTAGAAAGAAGTTAAAATTGCTGGGAATAGCTTGTTCACCAGGGATTGAACACAAGTAACCCTGATGAAATCTTCGGGGTATGTAAGTGCTTAGGAGCTCACAGTAGTTCTTCCCCCATAAACAGCGAGGTCTTGAATGGATTTTAATAGCAAAGTGAAAGGGAACTTTCTGGTCCTGAGTATCTAAGATACTTTAATCTGCTCCAAAATCCTTTCTTAAGAAGGACTTGGCAAGAGGTATTCAGAGGATCTCAGCTCATAAAAAACTCATGTTTACAAAGGGACAAAGTTTTTGCCTTGCTTCCTTCCTCTGCTTTCCCCATCACAGCACTTACAAGAAACCATCCTGAAGGCAGAGCCACACTTGGCTCTCAAATGAAGTGATCACAACTGAGGAATGTGATAGAAAACAGAAACTACTCTTATCTTGGAAAAAAAGAGTAGACAGTCTTAAGGTGACAGTAACAATTATCTGGAAGATAAGAGATACATATGTACCTCATGCATACATACACAAATTTACAAATATTTATCAATACAGACAAACACTTGACAGTTCTTCCTCTTTGGTATTTCCTATTGATCAAAACAAACAGAAAATTAAACAGCATTGTAACTTGTCAAAGAACTCCCTGCTCTACATAAACACAAAATTTAATAATCCATTCATTGATCATATTTACAGTTCACTCTCTGTTTTTAGATGTTACAGTAAATTAGTGTTTCCACCTATGACATTACAAAAGAAGTTTGTTATATTATTGCCAGCAAGTGTACCATTCTGTAAGGAGTAATTGTACTTTTTCTGTAAGGCTGGAGCCATAGGAATCATTTAACTCTCAATACAAAACCAGTTCTGTCAATACAGTTCCCTTTGACAGATGTGACGACTGTATCTATTTTGATTATAACTTCAAATATAACATAAATTGACATATTACAGAAAAAGTTCTGTATTAATCAGAAGGGCCAAGACCAGCACTCGCCAGTAAGCCTGAACTTGGATCATTTTATTGCTTTATTGTGCCAAAGTCTTCAGATGCACTGACGTTAGGAGCAAGAACTGATTTGCAAAACACATTATTAAAAGATTATTCCAAAACTTGATATATTTTATTTCTGATTATACAAAACTGTATCCTTGTCACCAATTAATCCTGTTTACAATAAATAGGTCAAACAAATTGAATACAAAACTGGATTTATTCTCACTGGTAGAATTTGAAGGTTGTAATTATAAGAATACATATATTAAAGAAATTATGAAAACAATGTCCATTTTTTGATTTTAAATCTAGAAATGTGAACCAGACGAGCAACTAGCTTCCTTCTCTTTGTAGCATCTACGAAACTATTATTTGGCTCCAGTAAATCTAAGTTCCCCCTCAACTAAAATTACACAGGTATACATGAATAAAGGCCCTGCTTTTACATTTTTCAAGGGTATAGGAAAGGTCCATATAAGGATTTTCACAGAGCTTGCTCATCAAATCCAAAAGAATAAACTCCTTAATAGCATTTCTGTTATTAACTGAATTAAGACTATTCTTCCCAACATGAGATATTAAATATAGAATGAATGAAAAAAAAAATGTATTGAAAAGAGTGTTTCAATTGAGTTTCTTCTAAATCCATCTGCAAAATTGAGTTACAAATTAAAACTTAAGTAAAGAAAGACCTGCCAGTCATTTTGGCACTTTCTTTGGGCCAACTTATCTGAGCCAGCTGCACAACTAAATTTAAGGGTCATATATTTTCTTTCAAATCAGCTTCCAAATGCATCTCAGAGAATGGGCCATGACAATGGTTTAAAGCTTTATTCCCCTCTGCAGTTACAAGTCATCACAATGCTGACTCTAATCAGGTTACTCTGCATCTGTCTGTCACAAATAACCTAGTAACAACTAAATGGATTGCCATAAATCTTTCAATTAGAATTTATAACTTTATTAGCACAATATTTTTGAACTGATTGCATTACTTTGAAGAGCAGCTTTCATTTATTTTGTCATTTGGGGGTCAAATGTGTACAATGGCTGGAAGCTGAATACACAATAGGAAGCCTTACTTCAGCTTCACGGTGGTCTCCAGAATTTCCCTTCTCCAGAGACCACAGCCAATTTTTTTAAAGGAACACTTTGTTTGTTGTGCTGAGATTGAACCACTTGGCTGAATGTGACCAAGTTTCTTCATGACACACAGGGGTCACACTGCCAGTTTTATGGCCCTGACAAGGCTTCATAAGAGTAATTTGCAATTGGGAAAGTTTTCAAAGGATTGTATGTCTTTTTTATTTTGTTTAGAGATGTTGAAATCCATGCCAAGGATCATATCTCTACACAGGGGATGAGGATCAAGTGATAAGCAGTGATTCTAACAAATGTGGCTTGATACATCTGTATCTTGAGGTAGGGGGAAAAAAGCAAAAGGTATCAGTTTCCTAAAAAAAAATTAAGTATTTATTTCACCATTATATAAGTACTCTGTATTTTCTTTGCTGAACTCTAACAATTCCAAACAGCATACATTATGTTTAAGAAAATTAAATAAGCTAACCAGCTGATGTAGATGAATATACTCCAGCATTTTGATTACACTGCTATACAAACACAAATGCATCTATGTTAAATACATAGGCACACATATACTTACACCCCCAAAAATCAAGGTACAGTTTAATTGCATTTTTTTTAAGGGATTAACTTCTACAATTTTTTTAGACATAACCGACAAAAATTAAATTTGGAGAAAAAGCTAACTTTAAAATTCAATAATGAAACTATATTAGGGTAACTGAAGTTAAAGGCACTTTCCCACTTGAAGACTGAAAATGATCAGGAGTTAGAGTGGAAAAGGGAACCTTCATAAGATGAAGGCACAGAAACAGCCATGCATTCCTTTGTGTTTTGATCATTATTAAATGGGAGTTCGCAGAATTCTGCAGGGCTGTTAACATGCATTGGATTCTCTGGCAAGATCTAAGGATAATTTATCAGCTTTTACTGGCTGCTTGGGTGAAACTGTGAGCACAGACACAAATAACAGGTCATTCACTGCTGTACATACTTCAAGATGAAGGTGGAAGGTGCAAAACAGGTGAAAAGTGCACGTACAGAGACACCAGGTCTAACAAGGTGCTTCAGATCATACTTAGATGCTACAGAAAAAAACCAATTAAGTAGCCCACTTGCTAGAAAGACGTGGAGTCATCAGTTTTGATTTTATTTTTTCCTTGCAAACACACAATTTTGTACGAAAAGGGAAAGAAGGTTTGCTAAGGAAATTACTATAGAAAGGAACAGGTTTGTGCCATACCCAAATTAAGACCAGATCTACATTGTAACATAAGAAGTGAATCTGTCCTGATTTTGTTCTGCTAACTTAGATTCAAATGGGGGGGGTTGCACCTTAAGATTTGACACCCAAACATGCTCAGGCACCCCAGAAAATGAGTCAAGATCTGATATTCCTGTGATCAGTCTGGATCTGGCATGACAGGAATCATGAGTGCCTCTCACACATGGCATACCAACCAAGATCCCTAAGCCACTAAGATCCAGAAACAGAAGATCAGAAGCACAAATCACGTTCCTTCCTGCTTCCACGCACCTCTAACCTTTAACTAACCTTTCACCCAAAAGGAAATTTGTTCAAGATAGCCCAGGAATCTTGAACTAGCTCACTGCAAAGATGCTATGGAAAGAAGTGCCAGTTGGTAGAAATCACACTGCATTTGTTTTCAAATAGACATGCCATAAGGAGCCAAAACAATTTCTGCTTTATCCTTACACACCTTTCTCCGTTATGAAGTTTAGGAAAGAGCCTTCTAAAATGTAAAACAGTTTAAGAAAATTAAAAAATCTTACCCACTAACAAAAATGTGTAGCAGCAAGGTAATTATCTTCTACGCTAGAACACTCTTAAATCTCTAAAGAAAACAGGAAAATGTCCTTAATATAATAAATGCTCATGTATTGTCTAAAAACTACAATTTTTTGTAGTAAAACTACTCTTCTGTTCAAAAGCATCTCCACAGGGATTCTTAAGGAAACAGAGCAGTTAAATTTCTTAAAAACTAGATAAAATAGAATAGGCCAGTTTATTCATCAAACTGCCTATAGTTTACATTTAAGGAGACATGGCTTGATTCTCCATGCGTGGTTCCTCTTCAGATTTAATTACGCTCAAAGTCCCACCACTTCTGAGTGCACAATTCCCCGTGGCTCCTGGCTGGCCACCACCAAAGTGTCCACATTTGTCTGTGTTGCCTGTATAGAATACGGGCAGTGCAAGCTCATCCCAGCCTCTGAGCCTGTAACAGGGAGCAGAGTTAGGAAAAAGGGAACACGGGCCACCTGTGTTCAACTTTAAACCTGTCAGACATGGTTTGTGACATCATTTCACCAGACCATCGTGCTGTCAGGATAAGAGATCACAAGAATTTCTTCTGAATCTACTTTAAGGCTTGCAGTGTTAATAAAACACAGTATTCTGAACAAAAACGTGAGTTAGACCATAAAGTTTTTACACTCTTGGCATAAATTTGAGGTGTCTTTGTTTTTTCAGCTCTGAATCTAACAATGTAAGCACTGCATCTGTTTTTAGAAAGCTTTCTGAATTTTCTTCTCAGTATTTAGTTAGGAAAATACATTAATGCACCTAGATATTAGAGCAATGAGCATCAACCACCCCAATAAATAACTATTATAGATCATTCTCTTTTGGAAAACAGCTTGCATTCTTAAGCCCACCTAAGGCCACCTAAAAACTTGCTCAAAACAAACTCTACAAGTTTATAATGATTTAAAAACTATTTCTCAATAAAAAGAGCATGTTCCATTTAAAAAAAAAATCAGACACAACTTATGTACCTAATTTCCCTCCTGTTTAAATTCCCTTTTTATTTAAAACTAGAAGTTTTTATCAATTATGACTGTATGTTTTAAAAAGCTTATTTTTAACTCAAGACCATACTGCTGTGAAAGCAAGAAGTACTTAGTGTACCTAAAACCTCCTTAGATTGATCTGTATTATCCTTAACCACTGAAATGGAAAACTAAGAATATTAATATGGCAGCTTTGACATCACAACAATTGATGCAAATTCTAGGGTCTAACTTGATAATTCCTGCATGCTTCCCCCGGTGAAAGAGCAGAACTATTGTCATATTCTGAGCATACGTGTAGTTTAACCTTACTTCGTTTTTGTAACGGGGAATTGTGACAAAGAACTGGAATTCATTTTCTAAAATAACACATCTTATGTGTCAATAAAAAGAAACAAGAGAAGTCACAAGAATTAATGAGGTTGATTATAAGTCAGAGATCTCAAAAGGATATTATCAACTCTAAAGCAAGTCAAATGTCAAACTTGGGTTAAAAGTCATTTCAAGTACTGCATATATTCTTCCACACTTTTGGATAATCCCCTCTAGATTAATGCCTTATCATTTTTCCCCTCTCAGTTTATTCAAAACACTTATCAAAAGAAAAATCAAGTAGGCAGTAGAAGCCAAGGTACTTTTGCAGTAAGAAAACAAGCAGCCGTGGCACGTGAAGTCTCTCAGGGCTAAAAGAACAACTTGTGTATAAAGCTGTGCCTGTGGATAAACACTGATCAGATCCAGTGGGCAAACACAGCTCTTGTATCAACAGGAGCACAAAGTCCCACAGGTACCCACTGTACGAGCACTACTGGGGCATTTCACACCAGCAGCACACCGAGCTCACAAACTCTTTTGGGATAAAGAGGTATTGTCCAACAGTTTGTAAAATAAGGGTAAATCTGTAGCAGAGGGAAGAACTGAAACCACAGCACTTTCTCTTCCATTCTAATCAAAACCTGGAAGGAATATTAGCTAAAATGAGAAAATAAAAATGTGTAGTATTAAATACTTTATGTAATATAATATATAGTATTGTATATAATGTACATTGAAAATTTAATGAAATCGGGAAAAGAAGTTTCTACAGTTCGTTTATACACTTCTTTGCTGTATTAGATTTTTCACTATGACTATACTTTTAAACCCATGAAAAAGCTTTGGATCTTGAAACAAGATCCATTCATTCGTTAACTGATACAAGCACTGAATGTAACGTTTGGGTCTGACTTTTATTTCAGTACTAGTAATAAAGCTGTAGTTTAATTCTCTGGGGGGAAAAAAAAAAATCAAACAATTTACCTCCTCTCAAAGCATCTTTTCCCCTTGGCTGAACATGACATTAAAGGTTTCAAATGTCATACTTGTAGACTATTTGGAATTAAAAGATGTCTCTACAGAACTGCTATATTAAATGGATCCTAAAGTTGTTTACGATTCTAAAGAATGATAGGAATTAGGTACTTGAAAAACCTAAAAAGTAAAAAAGGAAAAGAAAAAAGGTTCTTAAGCTTTCCAGAAATAAAACTCACTAGACTAAGATCTGTAAGAATTAAGGATTACGACTCCCTGAACCTTAAACATTAAACCCACTACGGAAGCAAAACATTTAACAATTTACTTCCATCAAGACATTTGTTACGAGCTGGTGTAATGCCAACATAGAAGCTTTATTGGACTTTAATTGATGAAAGCAACACTTCCCTCAAAACTCATCACATTTCATGATTTCCAGTAGATTATAGATTAAAAGTCATATTTTCTCAAATCCACACACAGTGAATCCCCATTCTGGCTCTGTTGTCTGAATCACTTGGTAACTCGAAGAATAATGACAATAAACAAACTTGAAAACTTCTTTGCTGTATTAGATTTCACTTCAGTACTGCAAACAGCATTATTCTCATCTTTGATGTCAACAACCCAAAAGAGTATTAGATAAATTTGCTTCACTCTCAACATAACAATCCTATTACAAGTGCCATGGGAGGGGAAAAAACAAAACAAAAAACTCTAAAAAAAAACCAAAGCACGTTTGATAGTTTTTCTTTGGGCCTTTTTTCCCCTGTTAATTTTCATAATTTTCCTAAACATTAGGATCCAAGATGTATTTGACTTGTTTTTTCAAGCAAATCCTGTCCATTATTCCCTTTATACTTCTTTTATAGTACATGATGTCTATATGATATTTGGGCTAAGAAGCTGGTGCTATTTCTATTATTTATGAACAATGTTTTCACTTCCTTTATTAAAGTTCTTACCAATAGACTAAAATCAGTCAGACATTTTCACCTGCTTTAAGTCAAGCAGGAAGGACTCGGCTTTGTATGTCACTTTCTGACACCAAGATTTTTCTTTGTAGGTACACAAAATTTTTTGAAAATAAAAACTTTAGCATAGGAGTACCAACAACTCACTGATCAATAAATAAGTGTTTTGTAATCTAGAAGTACAGTAGTGTGCCACCTCCAACTCAGCTTGCTCCAGGATTGGACTCCAAAAAAATCCCCCTCATCTTAAGACAGGTTGTCAGACAAGAATAATGAGATTTACTGTTTAATAGGTCTCTAAAAAGATACTTGCTTTGATACGAATTTGCCAGTTTTAGACTTCAAAAATCATTGCATATTTTCTGTCTTACAAGTGTCCAGTAGCTCTAAAGCCAAAGCTTCTTTCCTTCTGAAAAGCACTTTTATTTCTTGAAATGCTCCAGGAAAAGACAAGTATCAGTGCATTACAGCTTTGGGACTTACTAAGCTTGCCACTGGCACTAGAACACTCTTCAGCAGTTTTTTTTTTAATAAGTGTGTTTATCACCAAAAGAGATGATATGCCCTTCTAATTCCTGTGACATCTGTCCTATCAATCCTGAGCACAACACTGCCAGTACCTAGAGCCATGATCACACAGGTAGCTGAGCATGTTACTGCTCAGGCAAATGTGTTATGAATTCTCAGATGATGAACTGTGGTAAGGCTGGATGTCAGAGGTGATGAAACTGATAATCCATCAGTAATTTTCTAACCACCCCAACATCTCTGACCCATTGAACTAAATAAATGTATTTAATCACTGACTAGTCAACTGATCAGAAGGTGCCACAGGGTGAAATGAGTGTCTTGACAAAGAGAAGACAGGCACTACCTAAACCACTGTCACAACAAGCATATCTTATCTCAGCCTCTTACCCACAGAGACAGATTCAACCTCAAATCATAAGATAGAAAAAAATTTTTGTTTACTACAAAATACAAAACTTATCTTTTAAGATTATCCTTAAGAAAATAATTCTGGCAACATGTTCCAGACTCTTTTATTGTAAACAGATTAGGTTAAAACCACAAAAAAACCCAATCCTCCAGTCAGTTATTATGAATCATAGCCCAAATGACACAATGCAAGCAAAGGATGCACCTTCCATAGGTTTCCCAGCACCTTTCTGGATGATGTGTTCTACCTCTGGTCTGACTGCCAGCTTCATGACTAAGAAGAATGGCAGGACAAATCTCACACCCTTCACAAAAGTCTTAAGCAAACTTTTCTTGGCATGCAAAAACCTGATTGCACAGGAAGTGGTACTTTCCCCAGGTGTTCCCATGGCAAAACAACACGCCTGCCCAGCACTGGGTTATTAATGTCTCATTCTCCTGATGTTCTGTGTTGGCAGCCATGACAGAAAGCTTTGAACTTGTTTATTCACACTTGTTTAATCCTGTCTCCACACAGCACATCACAGCCTGTGGGGCTTGGAAGATGGATGAGTGAAACCAAGGCCACGAGGGGGTCAGGGTCAGGGTTGTCGCTGAATCTCAATAACTCCATCACTCACTGCAGCCGGCGCTTCAGAGGTCACCTCAACCGAGGAGTTTGGGATGGATGTGGAAAAACAGCTGGCACAAGCATACACATATTCCCTGCAGTTGATTCTACACACAGAAACAAGTATAAATCCTTACTCTCACTGTGCCTTGAGCTGGTTTTAGTCTACTTGGTTATAAAAAGAAAAAAGGAAAAAAGTTTATTTTAAAATAGCTGGTATGTATCAAGCGGCAGCACAAAGGCAAAAGAGAAAACCACTAAAAATCAGAATATAAATATGCCAGTTTAATATTTCTCCTGTAACTAAGGGAAAGGAGCAAAAAGAGCACATGATGCTGCAGATTGACTCTAGTACAGAGTTGACAGTGAAGGGCAATACATTTCATCCCACTTGTATTGTGCACATTGTGTGCCTGACAGAGAAGCCTCTTTGAAGTAGGACAAACTCCTACTCTGTCCATTACGTAGGAATTTTATTGTGCATCAATGACAAATTCTAATTTTTAAAAGCTTTGTTTAGAATATATATGTTTCCTATACATACATATTTCATGCATATATAGACACATATATATTTTTATATATATAATTATATATCTAAAACATATGATAGTTAAATAGCTGTATACTGCTCAGATCCTAAACAATACTGACAATATTCAGTATAATTTCAGAGTTTTTATTCCCATAAATTTAGCAAAAAACTATGTTTTTAATAACTATATTGCACACGGTATCCTGTTTGTTCACCTGTTCTGTATGACACTGTCAGGAACTTGATCACATCATGATACAAAACTGTTCCTTTCTTATAGCTCTTAACTTGTGCTTTCTACATCCACCTCATAATAAACCACTCTGCAAAAATGAAGTTATTTCCAAGAGAGATGGAAATTAGTATTATTAGCTGTCTTTAAGCACATGTGCAGCGCTGGAATTAAAAGCATAAATTTGATCCAACCAAGTTCTCATTTGTTCAGAATGCAGGTGCATAATGAGAAAAGTGACATATAAACTTAGATCTGCATATATGCACAGTGTATTTATGATAGCCAGTCAAAATATTTTGATGAATAGGAAAATTAGCAGGTGAACTATATAAAGAATAGTCGAAGACAAGCTTTTATTCTAGCAAGAAAAAACAAGTCCTTAGAGTCTGACCAAGGTATTTGAGAAGAAAATCCAGATAAAATGAAAAACAAAAACAGGGCTCTGTCCCAATCTCCCCAATACACATAAAAGCATAGGCTTCAGTGTAGATATCATTTAGACTAATGACGCTGGCAGGGAAAGAAGTAATTCTACAACAATTTGCAGATACAATTTTATGCCTTTTTTTGGGGGGGTGCGGTGGGGGAGGGTAGTGGAATGGTAGTGATTGGGGTTTTGGTTTTTTGTTTTTTTTTTTTTCCCCTCCAGATGGTTGGTTTGCTTTTTGAAACATTTTTGTAATGTATCAGTTTCTTAAAAGACAAAGGAAACCTTTTTGTTTGGATTGCCGCAACTTCTTTCCCTATGGCCCGTTTTCTGAAAAGTTTATTCATATTAAGTGCTCCCAAGGGGGAGGGTGGAGGGAAAGGGATCCTATTTCCACAATTTTCAATAAGACTGATACAATCAAAGTTTATACAATACATATAAAAATCCATTAAGAAGTCCAAAATTTGCAGTAACTAGTAGATTCAGAATCAGATGCTGCTCAAATAGGAACACAATCTTAATAAAAGCATGAAGAAAGTCACCTGTCTTTTTACAGTAGGCAGAGGAAGGCAAATAAAATGAAGACTATCCCTCATATTTTTAAGATATCATACTACCAATCAAAATATTTGGCTTCTGCCTGTGGTTCTGCAATCAACATGATACATGGCTTCAAACAGATGGCTCTGAATCTCAAAGAAAACATGACTGATGTTCAGTATTGCCACCACTGACTTTCAGACATGCATCTGTAGGAGAGGAATTTACAGGTCTGAAGCAGGTAATTAAGTTGCTTCTACAGTACAATAAGAATTGTATATATGCTAAGGGAGTGCAGAGGGGCTCTAAGGTACAACTCTTTAGCATCCACAGTGGCTTCAATCACTTTTCCCAGCTGAGTGTCCAGACTGCAGGCTACTTAACTCCTCCGCCAACAATCTGAACCAACAACATTTAATCAACTCAAGAATTAGACTGCTTGAGGAAAATGTCACTTCTAGTTGCTGATTCTAAGTTTGAAACACAAAAGAATCATATAAAAATGAGAAGACAGAGTTAGAAACAATGTAGGTGGAACACAAAAGCAAATACTTTCCAAAACCGATTTCAAGTTAATTTTTTTGCCATTTACTCTTTAGTAACCAAGATGCTTTGCTAAAAGAAAAAGCCATCCTGACAAACCTTAACGTTCCACTTTGCTGCAATAACCACAAATTTACACCCAGACTGTGCTTTCCTATGGGCTTTGTTATCGACTTAATTTTAAAACATTCTAAAATTCTATACTTCAAGAGAAAAGCAAGGTGCACAAAAACAAAAGAAACTTGACTCTATGCAAGCATCTTTTTCATAAAGACAATCTTTCAGTAAAGACAACAAACATCTCAATGGCTAGGGTGACAGTGTTTCACCCAGATGCTTTCAGCTACTCCAGGTTTTCCACTACCTGTGCCTTTTTTGGATTCTAACCAAGAAAAACAATCCTACTTGTCCAGAATCCATTAGGTGAATGAGCCATTTAAAGTGCTTAAACTTCAAACATGAGCTTAAATACCTCACGTGTTCTTTAAATCAGTGGGTTTTTACTATCCAAGACAGACCATTGGACTAGATGGACCAACTGGTGAGACCCAGTGGGTCATTATGCCACTGCTTCCCATGTGAAATAAAACACATGATATATAACTACCCCAACAGCGCTGCTCTGGAGAAAACACGGGAATTCTTACATTCTAAACACACCCAAAGTTCCATTTGGCATTCACCACTGCTAAAATACAAAATGATCGTCCTATTACCTGGCAGCTTTATGGGATTATAACAGTCAGCAGATGGGGAGGTTTTGTATACATTATGACCTGAAAAATAATTCCAAGATTAGCCAGCGTAATTTCTTTTGCAAGTATGTTGCTCAATTTATCCCCTTAAACTGGGGACATTTTTCCTCAGGTTCTCATGTATGGATTGTTTTAAGATTATAACAGAAAGAAACTATTTCCTTCCCACAAGCAATGTTTATATGGCTCAGCCTTGCTGGGTTGGTAATCTCTTCATAGGCTGACAGAAACTTGTTTCCTTCTCATTTATTTCATTGAATGATTTTGCATACAAAGTGAGCAACAGGCAGGTTTGAGTCCAATTAGTAGAAGGAAAGTCCTCCAGCAAGATGCAGGTGGTTGAAGGAACTGCCAATTTTGAACACCAAGGCCAACATCTACTTTGGCATACAAGATCAGGCAATGAACCCAGCAGGACCCAACAGGAGGATCATTAGATGGGAAGAATGGGATGACACTGAAAATTAGTACAGGAGACGCTAATTGAAGTGGAATAATAGCAAATGCAAGGCCTTATTCTTTCACACCCATCACAGGGAAGTTTATGGCAAAGTAGAGTTCATCTGTTACAAATTACAGAGGAAGAGAAAGATCTGTGTCTGATTAGTATAGAATGACTGTGAGTTACCAAATGCTTATAAAAAGTTAAACATGAGCACAGGACTGATAGATCAGGGAACAGAGAAGATAGTTATTAGCATTAGTTCATAATGCACAGCATGCAAGTCTTGAAATATTACATGCAATCTACCCACTCATGTCTCAGAAAACACATGCAGACTAGAACAGGTGATGAATGACTACTAGGATCAAGCAAATATTTTCCAAGAGAACACATGAGCTTTTCTTGTTTAACTTAGCAATTGTCGAGATGAGAAGTGACACCATGGTGGTCTGTAAATACAAAGGAGAGAAAACAACTACAAAAAAATCAGATCATAGAATCCCAGAATAGTTTGAGTAGAAATGAACCTTTTAAATGTCATCTAGTCCAACCCCCCTGCAACAAGCAGGGACATCTTCAACTAGACCAGGTTGCTCAGAGCTCCATCCAACCTGACCATGAATGTTTCCAGGGATGGGGCAGCCATCACACCTCTCTGAGCAGCCTGCTCCAGTGTTTTACCACCTCCACAGTAAAAACCTTCTTCCTTGTATTTACTCTTGACCAACCCTCCTGTGGTTTAAAATCATTACCCCTTGTCCTGATGCAACAGGCACTGCTAAAAAAGTTTTTCTCCATCCTGCTTATAAGTCCCTTTCAAGCACTGAAAGGCAGCTGTGAGATGTCCCCAGATCCTTCTCTTCCCCAGGCTGAGCAATCATTATTTTCTCAGCCTGTCCTCATAGGAGAGGTGCTCCAAAATCACAAGAACTAGCATAAAGCAAGCATGTTTATGTTTACACTGGAAACATGAAAATTATTTTTCTCACCATTAGAATACATAAGTTCCAAGACAAGCTTTCAACAGAAACGGAAAGGAGCGAGCTGGAGGATGAAGGGGAAGGCAATCAAACTGCTTTTCAGAGTGCAGCTTGAAATGCTTCTGAATGGAATTACAAAGTACAGCTGTGCAGAATACAGGAACTCAGCGATCCAGGACTCCCAGTTCTTTACAACTCTACATCCCTTTGTACAGTGGCAAACAGATCTATGAGACAGCAGAAAGTGACTGTGTACGCCTCCCTTCTGGCACAGTGAAGCCATTTCCCAAGTATCAGCACACATTCGCATCCCTGCCACTTGAAAAATTCAAGCAAGAGGAGTGGAAAAAAACCACCACTTCCTTTCCCACATAAATTCCACATATTAGAAACTTTATATATAAAGTAAAAAATCTATGGGAACATTTGGAGTATCAGCAAAGCCATGATTAAATTTTGGTCCTCTAAGAGCAGGCGCAAGGGAAGTACATGTCTGAACAAAGGAGAAAAAATAAGGAAGAAGGTTAAGGGTTTGGAGTCCTCAAACAAATAAAGCAATTATCAGAATAAAAATCTATCTATCTATCTATAGAGATATGTATATGTAAAAATCCACCAATCTCATCCTAATAATTACTGTTAATTACCACAGTAATGAACCTTGTTAGAATTAATATAATGAAAAATTTGCAAAGGCATAGTCTTAACATTGCTTAAAATGAGTACTTTTTTAAGCCTGACACTGCAGAATAATACGTGAATGAAGCAAATGCCAATAGCTAATATTTCAATTAACATTCAAATAGTGCTTATTGGCTCCTGAGCAAAGAGAGCAGAGCTGTAAAAATGCAACATTATCTTGTTCTCCTTCATTTCCCATATGAACTAAAAATCAGAGAAATGTCNATGATGCGCCCAGTAACAGATCAATCAGGAGCTGATTTCTTTCAAGGTTTCTGTGAAGTCATCAGTTGTCCCTTAGCTGTCAACATTTTATCAGGTAGAGCATTCAGAGAGATGTAAACAGCACATTTGGCTTTAAAAAATATAATCAAATCAAAGGCAAGGGCAAGAAAGAAGCCGATAAAAATCCAGTGAGGAATGTGCAACAAATTATTAGAAGCAAAATCAGATGAACTGCAAATACCTCTAAAAATGTAACACAAAGTTCTCTTTTAGGTGGGGAAAAAGGGTAGATTCGGGGCAGAAGAATTCAAGGGATAAATAAGACATCCTGCAAAAAGCTTCTCTAATCACTTCTGGCTGTGAGCACTATTTCTACTGCAGGGATGCCGGGGATGATACTGGACTGTGTGAACACAGTGCATGAGAGCACATTGCAGAGACTTATTAACCTGTTGTCAAGTATTAATTCATATAGTGGAAACACCTTCCAGCTGTTAAGGATATTTTCACTAGGCACACATAACCAACTGAGTTTATGTGCTCACAACAAACACTCTTCTGGCACCTGAGCCTGCTTGTTTTGTGTGAACATACGTATCTATCTTGCTTTAGCGTTCATTGTGCTGTGAAGGCCTACCAAAAAAAACCAAAATAAAAATTGATTATAAGAAGACCACAGTATGAAAAGAACAAGAAAAAGAAGAACACGAACAAGGCCTGGAGAAACCTGCAGGCATTGTACAGCTTGATATTATGAGTGATAGGATTTTAAATATCTTTGGATTAACTTAAAATGTAAGGAGTCCTTAGCTGTCTTAAGCGTGGAAACATTTAAATCTGCACATCCAGGTGGAGTTCAAAGGGTAAGAAATGAAGATGTAACAGTGTGATACTTACTAAATCCTAATGGATGATGGTGGGAAGTACTACTTCTGCCCACATGGAAGGCATCAACGCTGAAGCACAAACTTAAACAGTTTGTGAGAAAAGTGTTAGCAACAGAAGATATAATTTAGGTTATCCTGATGAAGAACACCTCTCTCAAAAAATTCTAGTTCATTTGGGCTACTGGTACAAAAATCACACTCTTTCAAATACGTAGGTTTCTTGTCTCAGGTGAATTCAGAAGAAATAAAAACACTCAACTAAAAGCTGGATTAATAAAGTAAATAATCAGAACTACTCTTTTGGCTCAAAAGAAAACTGCAATGAGATATCAAGTCAGGTTTTGGTTTATCTGATGTGTCTTCACTCATTTATATTCAGTAACCTCTGATTTCTAATAGTGACTGAGAATTACTGACCTATAAAGAAATGCCATTTTATGTAATGTTTTCAAACAATGGTGTTCCCACTGGCTTCATCCTAATCCACAGAGAAGTCCACAAAAATTCCTTATTGCAAGCTTCAAGAGTACAGAGAAGGTTTAAGGTATTCACACCATCTTATGAGATCTACCTTTTCCCCGATTATCTAATCAGATACAATTTTATTTGTTCTCTTCTACAAGGGGAATTTAATTTTCATTAGGCATGCTGTGATAATAGCCATGATTTGTTAAAATTCTTGTAAGAGAAAAAGCACAATGAGAAAAAGCACAATGCCTTTCAGTGTCCTGATATTGCTCATAGATCAGACCACCGTCGCCAGCATTCCAATTTCTACAATAATTATTCTGTCTTGATGAGAGCAGAAGAGTGCCAACTCTACAGAAAGCCTTTCACATTCTGTTTGGAAGGATGAGGGTGAGAGAGATGTAAGTAGCAGGACATGCTCTCCACATGTGAAACTCAAAGCAAATCAGACTTTGAAATCACCAGTAACAAAAATAATAATGATGTTACTATCATTCATTAAACAGCAACTAGATGGGAAACATCACCCACCTATTTTATACTCACATACACCGTGCTCTTCTTCCACTCTGAATATCTCAAATGAAATTATTAACTCCATTATTGTAAACATATTGCAGCCTTTTGCACATGGTCCAGCAAATAGCCATTAGCATTATGATGCAGAGGCGATTGCATAGCATATATTTTTTATCTCTCAGCCTTTATTCACTGAACATTTAAATATATCTGGTTTATTTGCAAAATTACTGTCTCCTGTGTTTAATATCTGGCTTAGGCTTGCTTTGCAGAACACCTATGACTTCACACTAAACTCAGTGTAGTACTATAACCTCTCTTGTTACAGATAAAAACATAATTCAGTTTTGAATCTAACACAAACAGGATCATTATGTTTAGAGAGTGTTCCAAAGCCTGCTATCCAAGCAATCTGTGGCATATAAATAATGCAAGACCTCTTCTTTCTCCAAATGACTTCAGTTCAAGCAGAGACTCAGAAAGATGGAAGCCCAAATTTATACTGCCATTACAAAATTCAATCTATTTCTGGTTCTCCAATTGAATTATGACTCAGAGGCTTCCACTGTTTTCTGCACCAACCGACATGCTCCCAGTCTTCGCCAACCCATGCAGAAAAGAATCCTATTTGTGAATATTCCTGAGCTTTATTATTATTGTATTAAAATGGCAGCAAATCCCAACTAATCTGAAAAGCTTCATGTTTTCTTTTAAAGGAAAGTAAGGTAGAAAACGGGTCTTATTTCCCCTCCCCCCATGACCTCTGAACCACAACCTCCTTGCCACTAAAGCGTTCAACACCTCATTTAATCTCTCCTCGCTGCATTGGCACTGCACTGCAAAAGGAAAAGGGAAAAAAAATAATCTGGGGACTTCATCAATTTTTCATGAATTTTCATTTAGGCCAAAGCCCCCTGTAACAGTGGTCGATAGATCAAGCTGCTGTCACATATTTAACACCTGGGGCTCCAGCTGCTCTCCCTGGGGGCTGCCGCTGACTCCGGCTGGATCAGAGGCAGCCCCAGCCAGGCAGGGACCCTCCCGCTCCCTTCCCTTGCTCACATGTGGCGCCCCGGTGCTCCCCGCTGAAATCCTAGCTACACTCACTCCTGCAAATGTGTTTCCTGATATTCCCGCTGGAAAACTCCGCCACGCAGCTTCCATCGCCTCAACTGGTGCATTGTGAAAAAAATGTGCCTTTTTTTTAAAGACTTCTGGTGTTTGAATACGAAAGCAGTCTGGTGAAAGATCAAACTATTGCAAGTCTACTTCCCTTTCTAAATTCTCCCAAGAAAATCTGAGCACCAACATATGTCTAATAACGCCAACCCTTGTCCAATTTCAATTAAAAAATTCTAATGGACCAAATCGAAAGAAAGATGTTTTACTCTTTTGAATACAATTCTTGGTAGAGGTTTTATGACTAGAACATCTGTTTTTAATGATTTAACCATAAAACAAAAATACTACATGAGAATTTGCCACGTACAATTTGGAAGACTGTTTTGGTTGGTAGCATTAGCATTATTTTTTCCTTCTGAGGAAGCTCCTACTGAAGAATTAATCTGCATGAAGCACACCATGAATTAATGTATTAAAAGAGTTAAATAGAATAAGTCATATCAATCCTAAACTGTGCTTTCAAATAACAACTTTTCCTTCTAAATACCAACTATTTCTTCTTAAACGTCTTCTGGAATGAAGATATTCTAAATTAAAGGCAAAAATATTCTAAAAGCATATTCAGTATATTAATGATTTTTTTTTAAGTAACTTTCCAGCTCACAGTTCTTCACAGTTTTACTGGCATGGACAGATTTTTCTGAGGATATACATCAGCAGAAAAATACCTACCCTGGACTGTATGCATGTGCTCTGAACAGGCGTGGATTTAAAAGCATACCTTATGTGCCTTGGAGGGGCTGGTACCTGAATTCATCACGTTTAGGAAAGGTGTAAACTGCTACTCAACCACGAAGAGCTTAGGGATTTCAGCAACTTGAAAAAGCTCACTCCAAAAAAAAGCAAGGGGCAAAATGACTGTGTTCAAGATGGCCCATACCATGGTTTGAACCACTCTGTGTCCCAGCTGAATTTAACTTCTGTCTTTACACATAACTAATAATACATCAGAAGACTTTCAGTCCCACTGCTTTTGTGGCAGGTGCCCATGGAGGGGGCAGGAAAAAAAAAAAAAAGAAATAGAAGAAAATGAATCGCAATTAACACTGTTTATCATATTAATGCATAAGCACGAACATATCTAACAGATACACAAACCCAACAAATACTTCTTCATAAATAGTTCAAAAGTTGCAAGAGCACATCATTACCAGCTGCCAGTTTAATAAGAGAAGTAAAACAATTACAGATTCTTACTCTGATACAGCACACTCAAGCATCTTAAACCTGTGAAAACCAGTTTGTCTCTAATGGCATGATTTGAGGCCACCTACAGTCAGATAACAATCCAGAACCCAGCTGTCAGCAAAGCACAACCCTCTCTTTTTTCTGGTGATGAAAACACTTTGGCTTGGTGTGGAAAGAGGAGTTTTCAACACCATGACAGAGAGCACAAGTCAGACGGGATCACGTGCGGCCCCATGGACACGGCTGCAGCATCCAGGCAACTCAACAGTTTTCCAGCAGGAGCTGAGGACAGGTGAATGGGCACTCACTGCTGACAACAGCCTGTCACCAGCAACTCATTTCCTGAGCGTGCAAACGGGCTGCTACAGACCCACCCACCTTCTTCAGCCCAGAAATGCTGACACTAGAAAAACAAGCCTCTAACTGTTCCCTGAAAGTCATCTGAAAACCTGATTTAGGACCAAAATTTATCTGAAACCCAAGCAAAAATGGCATTTTTGCTAACATCTTCCAAATGATGCCTTTGATACACACCAAGCACTGCTATGTGCTTTTAAAAATCACAGCAGAATCTCTAAAATTAAGTAAACAAGCAATGTATGTATTATTTACATTTTTCTTTTTTGATGAAGACCTTTCTGTAATCGTAGCCGTGGTACTGCTCAAGGAAAGATAAAGCACTGTTGAAGTGAAATAGGAGAGTCTGCTTTAGACTGCTAAGCCCTTTAACTGGGGGACTCAGGCAGTTAAATTTCAAAGCTATGAAAACAGTAAAAGCACAACGTTATCGCAAAAACTTTGGCCATGGTTTCAGATCTCAGTTTCACGCTCATGTTGCTCCTACCCTAAAATACCTGACAAAGGAGCACAGCTTTATTACTTTTAAAGTTTTCTACTATCTCCCATATGGCTCATGCCTGACCTGCCACCAGCTGCAGTGGTTAAACAAACTCCAGAGACTGGAGATGTTGTAACAAGAGCCTCTCAGCAGCCAGTGAAGTAGGGGTCAGTAAAAACTGACAAAATATAGAGCACATTTAAATTTCAAAATAATCAGTCACTTCAATTTGATGACTCAAGGTACAACTGGAACAATCCTTTGAACTTAACAGGAGATCCTGAATATCAACAGGATTACAATAAAGATTTCAAGTGTTTGTGCCTCTCTCTTAGGATTTCTCAACAGACAGTTAAAACACATGTACAAAACCCAAATAATCCAGTAAATTCATCTAGTCATACTCACCCAGATTTCAGCCTTCCTTAAACTGGTTTCCCCTCAATTCCCAAATACCTACCAAAACTGAAAAACTTTCTATGATGCATTTACTGGCGCATTTACTTGTGCTTTGAAAGTGTGCCAAAACAGTTTTCATTTTTTGTTTGACACAATTTTGAATCTTGGTTACAACAGGTGAAATGTAGTGAACAAGTCTGTTCTACTTGGCTTATTCTACCATTCAAATATTTCAAAAATGGCATTTTCTGCAATTTCTGAGAAAACAGAAGCCTCAAGATCACACTGTATTAGCTATGAAAGTCTGAAGACTGTATTAGGAACAAAGATTTCTCTTCTGTGCTTCCCTCCTTTAAACATACCATCTACTGTGGACTTAAAACCCATTCTTTATCAACAAAGCAATACAAGTTTGTTCTAAAGCCCTACTTCAAACACATTTTAGTGAAACTACCATCAGATGAAGAGCTGTGGGTGAAAAACTCAAGCCCAGCAAGACGAGAGCACTCATAAATCTATTAAAATACAATTCTATGCGAAGATGCACATTCTGAATAAAAAGATCAGTGTTGATTCAACCCATATAACAAAGCAGCAAAAAACCATGTGCAACTGATTATATTTTATGTCTGATGAGCTTGTTTGCTGTGAATATAATGAAGGTATCCGCTAAGTGTACTGGAAGCAGACTACTCATGCCAGGTGGGCTATGAAAGAGCCCTTTTGACTTCTCTGTTAAGACAAAGAGAATCGATAAAGATCAAGACTGCTCTGGATGATGTGAGAAATGGCCAACAATTTCACTTGCCATTCACATAATGAATGAGGCCTGGGTCAAATTTATGATAGAGGAGCATATATTGAGGTTTCCAGCAGTACAGAACATGAGTCACCAAGATGCTGTCTGCTTCTGTTGAGGTAACAGATGATGAGATAAAGAGAAACAGACAGTGCACCTTAGATTAAATGATAGGTATTTTTCCACATTAGTTCCAGTATAACCAACTCTAGACATAATTTAAAAATTAGATTATTCTTCAGAGGAAGATTATCCTTTGTCCGTGTTTGTGCCAATCATGATAATACTCTGGCTAGAACCTCATTTCAGTATAAATCACCTATTCTGTACGGTCACTGCTGCTGAACAAACACAAGTGAAAATGCCTTGACTAAAGGCAACAGCTAATGACAAAATGCTGTACTTATCCCCATTTGTTATCTCCCAGGATGCTGGCTGAGTGCAAACGCCGGGTGACAGCATAAAAGCCAGTGTAAAGTTTTACAGAATACTAAACAAACAAACTACTCACATGCCACTTCCAGAGATGCATTGCGACTCACAGCTTCTCCAAGGTAGTTCCTTGCTACACAAACGTAGCTTCCCTCGTCGGGTTTACTCCTGCGCCCGTGCACGATGCGTAAGAAAAATAAAGATCCGCTGGGCAGCAGCATCCGGTGGGAGCGCGGATCATCCTTGTCCGTCTCCACCCGCTCGCCATCCTTGTACCACTCGATGGTGGGGGTCGGCCGTCCTTCTGCTTTGCAGTTCAGGGTAGTTGGCTCTCCTTTAGAGACGATCACATCTGAAGGATGCTCAACAATCCGCGGTGGAAAGTCCTCTTGGCGGAGACGGGATCCTAAAGAAAAGGAGAGAAGGAGAACAAAGAACAATTTATTTGTGCTTTAAGCGTCACAGAGAGTTCCCACAAGTTACTCTTTTAATGTCACAAAAACTTAAAAAACCGCCCAAAAAACCTCTACACATCTGAAATTGCTTTGTCTGATACCAGAGACTGTATCAGACACTCCCTTACCTAAAAACCTGAGATGGACTACAGATATAACCCTCTACAGCATTATCAAACCCATACCAGATGCACACTGTGCTTAGAGGAGGATCCCTTACACATAAATGTATCAAAATCTCTTTTTTTTCCTGGTAATCTTCTTATTTATATTTACTTCTAGATCACTATGTGCTTCCAGATTCCCCTCATAGCTTTCATCTGCCAGATTCAATAGGAGGACATCCAAAACCACTGTATCTTACCACCCCCATTAGTTAACAGTTCTTTGCATCCCTTTTCCACAAACAGTCCCAGTACAGAAAGAGAAGGAGAAAAAAGAAAGCCAAACAGAAAATCTCAAATGTCAGCTCACTTTAGAAATTTTCAGTTTCAGGATTGCATGTATACACACACACACATACAAATACAATATAGGCAGAGGATCATAGAATGGCCTGGGATGGAAGGGACTTTAAAGACCATCTCATTCCAACCCCCTGCCATAGGCGGGGACACCTTCCACTAGAACAGGTCGCTCAGAGCCCAATCCAACCTTGCCTCACACGCTTCTTCAGCATTAATGGTACAGACACTCTCCACTCCTGCATATCTAATTAGATTACGTGAGCCTGACAAAATATTTCTGCAACAGTCACAGCAGTTTGTGCCTCTTTATTGGGTCTCAAAAATAAAATTTTCTAGCATGGATCCTGAAAATCCTTTGAGTGGAGCTGCCACGCTGCTACAATTGTTCTGCACTTCTTAAATACGAGGTAAACCAGCTTCTGCAGGTTAGTGAAACATTTGTCTCAATTTTCTGATCAGCAGTTTTGCTGAGTCATAGAAAAGCAATTTAACATCAATGCCTTAATTATATTCTAGGCCCGACATACTTTAAAATATTTTCAATGCCTCATTTACTGCAAAAGTTATGAGGAAAGGCATAAGGATCCATTCGACAGAGTGAATCCACCTTTGGACTTCTGTTTTACTAGCATTTAGGTCATTAAACTTGCCAGAGTAGTTAAGTGTTACACTGCTGTTGCACAAATTGGCTCTTTCAGTGGCTTCCAGATTCTATTACCAGAACAGCAAAGAAATCCACAATCTGGAATGCCTGTACATGAAAAAACCCACAATCTATAGCTAAGCACAGATGAACCTATGGGACACTTGAAAGATATATTTTATTCTTCCTTCTATTGACAAAAAAAAAAAAGGGGGTAAAAAACCCCACTAAAACATCATTTAAAATCTAACAGAAGAATCTGCAGTTAAAAAATATCCCTAGTCCACGACCCAATGGATATCATGAAAATATATAACACATCATTGAAAAAGACTGAAATCACCATTTAAAGATGAACATTTGACAGTACACGGGACTAAAAGGCCAACTTCATACACTGACTGGAGATATTTTTATTTATAACACTCCCCCACATAAGTCTATCAACTTAATTCACTGCTTATTCTCAAAAAGCAAACAAAACCCCTACTAGCTGTGTTAAGAAATTTCTATTAACAGTATCAGGAAGAAAAGGAAAGCTGAGGTGTTTCTGAGACATGAGAGGGACTTAAGTCAGAGAACAGATAAAACTGAATTTTGATAAATGGTTAACACAGGGTAACAAAATTAGCAGCAAGAAATGCAAAATGTAAATACAAAATACTCGTTTTCTTGTACACAAAGGTTTGTTGATAGTGTTTAGAACTCCTAGAAGTATATCCTATACAGACTTACAGGCCATGTTCAAAGCTGTGCAAAGGGCTTTCTCCCATAAAAAGTTTAACCTTGTACCTTATATAACCCAATTAAAAACCCCTCCTCAGGTCACAGTAGGGCTGATTCTTCCTCTGCGGTACGGATGTTTATCACAAAACTGGTGCTATCCTAATTAAGCAATTTGTGCACAAGAGAGGGATGTGAGCAGCAGGGACCATGCCAATGTGCAAGGAGAAAGGTTCAGGAGGTGTTTGAAGGTGGGATCAGACCACACATTCCTGTGATGGCTGGGTGTACCTTCAGCTATCCAGGGCCGCAAGGAATTCCCCTCATTATGCACTTAGGAGAGGGGGGGGAAGCAAAACACACATAAGATCGATCACACAGCACACTGAACTCCCTCCTTCCAAAGTGAACTGAAGGTGTTCCCAAAGGTTTTGCTGATTTAGAAATAACAAAGGAAACCAAAAACTTGGCCCCAATGCCTATCTCTAGACACTGTCTGCATATCAGAAAGTCACAGACACAAGCAGTGTTTGATTCTGGTTTTGATTCTTTCACTATGGTCCCCCCTAATACTCTTACAAGTACAACCTCATTTAGAAGGAACAGAAATTCTATTAATCCCATGAGCTGTCTGGGCAGAAGATACTTTTACTGCAGAGCAAGATGCAACCACGACCTTGAGCAGGCAGCTGTGATGTATCCTGGGCTACCCATACAACTTCCTTCTCCATTCCTCCCTCCAGGATTCCCATCTTGTGCATGCATAGAGCATGTGAGCAGCCCCTGAGTTTAAGAGTTCTTAAGTCTTTACTGTGATAGACTGCTATGACTTCACATGAGCTATTACATGCTGGTGGGCAAAACCAAAATTCCTACAATATTAGAATTGTTGGAGCCATTCCAGAGGAGGGTTTCAGGGCCTCACCACCATCACAGGGAAGAATTTCTTCCTAATATCTAATCTAAACCTAGTATCAGTTTAAATCATACCCCCTTGTCCTGTCACTCCAGGCCCTTGTTAATAGTCTCTCTCCATCTTTCCTTTAGGTTCCCTTCAGGTACTGGAAGGCTGCAATTAGGTCACCCCAAAACCTTCATCTTTTCCAGGATGAACAATCCCAATTCTCTCAGCCTTTCCTCACAGCAGAGCTGCTCCATCCCTCTGATCACCTTGGTGGCCTCCTCTGGCCTGGCTCCAGCAGGTCCCTGTCCTTGCTGTGCTGGGAGCCCAGAGCTGGATGCAGCACTGCAGGTGGGGTCTCAGCAGAGCGGGGCAGAGGGGCAGAATCCCCTCCCTGCCCTGCTGCCCACGGGGCTTTGGATGCAGCCCAGCACATGTTTGGCTTTCCAGGCTCCCAGCACTCATGGCCGGTTCATATCCAGCTTAATGGTGTGCTGTGGCATGTTTTATGCGTGAATTAATTCATCTTCACTTTAAATTGAGCATTGAGTTATCATTGCATTGTCTAAGATACTGCAATACAATGTTTTGTCACGCTAACAAACACAGCTTTCATTTTCAGATACCAGAGCTTGCTAAGTACTGATAATTGCTGACCTGATAAATGCTGACTGATAAGAAACACTGCAGTTCTTATAATAATAACTGGTGACACTACGGATTGGTGATAAACCCTCACTTCACAGGTAATGAACACTTGCATTCATATCTACTTTTATGCGAATCATTTCTGCAGCAGTCATTGCTAATGTCCTTTGAGGTCAGGACACTGAACAGGGGAAGCCCAGCCTCATACTGGAACCAAGCAAGGCAAAACTTCTTAGGGGGACACATTTTGCCACAAAAAAAGCAAGAGAAGGCTCCAGTTATTTATATGTCCATGTGCAGCACATGTATTGAAATATATTCACTAACCCTTCTTACACTGTCCTTTCTGTCTTATGAATTTGTGTACTTCCATATTCCTAATCAAAGAAGGGAAAGAAAGTAAGAAAAGTGAGGAATGTTGACAAAAGCAGAAAAAAAAGAAAATGTAGCCTTGATATTGTACTTTAGGTGTTGACACTCTGCTCTTCCACTCCCCTACGATAACTTAATTCAGATGTGTTGGACAAGACATTCCCTGTGAATCACCTCCAAGACTACTCCTCTGGGAAGTGTAAAAGACACCAACCATTCACTCATTTTGACCAGTTCAACATCAGGGTGCCAACTACATCAGGTTCTCTCTCACAACTAACTTCCACCACACCTCACAGATTTGCTGTTATATGCTCAGACTTCCTCACAAGTTTCCTCAGGGATCCACTGTTCCCTATAGTTACAGCTACACTGGTAGCATATGAACAGAATGCCTATTATTTTCAGTTTAGTCTGGCTGATCCTACAGTCAAATTACCTCAAAAAAATTAATTGAATACAAGACTTTTTATTAATAAAAGAAATAGATTTGCTGTAGAGACACAGAAACAAGCAGGAAAGGAGACTAAAGCAAAGACTCAATATGCTACTATTTTTCTGTACATTTCCTCAGAGTCACTATGCAATCCCTATCCTAAGGGGAATCACAGAATGGTCTGGGTTGGAAAAGACCCTAAAAATCATCTAATTCCAACCCCCTGCCGTGGGCAGGAACCTCTTCCACTAGACCACGTTGCTCAGAGCTGTGTCCAACCTTGCAGGGATGGGGCATCCACAACTTCTCCGGGCAACCTGTGCCAGTGCCTCAACACCCTCACAGTAAAGAGTTTCTTCCTAATATCTGACCTAAACCTACTCTCTGTCAGTGTTAAGCCATTCCCCCTTGTCCTGACACTCCATGCTCCTGTAAAAAGTCTCTCTCCATCTTTCTTGCAGGCTCCCTTCAGGTGGGAAGGCCTGGAAGGCTTCAATTAGGTCATGTGCTCTGTGTGTAACATACACAAATCATCTCAGAAAAAGGCATTTGGCAATTCACTTTCTGGTCCTTCCAGATCACTGTCTTTCAAATTTCTAGGAAAACACTTTCATTGATTGCTCTCCACATTCCTCCAGTTTTAATTTACTTCACATAAAGACCAAACGTTGATTTAATCTATTAAGTCTACTCTCTAAATAAGCAGCTACAAACCTAATGGTCTGTCATACCAGAAAAACAACAGTACAGACTGAATTCAGAGACATTAGACTAATTTCTCAAATCAAAAAACCTTCATGGCGACTGGGCCAATGGTGGTTAAGAGACAGGCTAGCGACTGTATTGTAACCACTGAGCAATTTTAAAGAAAGAACAATATTGCATCAGTTCAGTAGCACTTTGAAATGGTATTTCAAAACACAGGTTTCTGAACTGCCTTCAAGAACCTCGTCGAAATTCTCTCATCCCCTCTGAATTTATCAGCACCTGTCATCGCTTGTTACCATCTGACATCCCATTTATTTGCACTTCTAATTCTTCTCCAGCTTTTACCTACCTGACTTCCTATATACAGTAAAGCTCTTCCTCAGCTGACCTCCAAGACTACTACTCCTTTTATATCCTTTCTGAAGGCTCTCATTTTGATTCCTTTAACATTCCAAACACATAGCTTTAATATACTTGGATAAAAACCGAAAGCCGCAGATTTTCAATAACAGGACCAACAGTCATTTAACACCACGGATACCAGAGATCATCCCTCCTACAGAGCTGCCACCTACTCTCCAATCTCCCCTACTGTTCTCATACTAGTGCTGTGAAAGGGATGCTTAAAATGGGGTGTGATGTCTTATATTGTGTCATACATTTGAAATATTTCAATTTCAAGAGTTCTGATAGGTCATGCTGAACAGGTGTATTGCACATTTAGTTCAGAAAGGAAGTATTGGCAACAAGAGCAACAGAAGTTGTTGCAACAATGGAACTTGAAAGACAAACTCATAATATATATCACAAAGTCACAAAATCCTTTCGGCTGGAAAAGACCTCCAGGATAGTTGAGCCCAACCTTTTACCAGCTACCACCCTGTCAACTAGATCATGGTGCCACATACAGTAATTTCTTGAACATCTCTAGGGATGGTAACTCCACCACCTCCCTGGGCAGCCCATTCCAGTGTTTAACAACCCTTCCTGTAAAGAAATGTCTCCTGATGTCCAGCCTGAACCTCCCCTGGCACAGCCTGTGTCCTCTTGTCCTGTCGCTGGTTGTCTAGGAGAGCAGACTGACTCCCACCTGGCTGCACCCTCCTGTCAGGGAGTTGTAAAGAGTGATAAAGCCACTCCTGAGCCTCCCTTTCTCCAGGCTAAACACCCCCAGCTCCCTCAGCTGCTCCTCACATGAGTTATTAGTTGGTTTGTGCTTCTGATAGCATTTTGAACGCATTCCCTCCAAGAGGTTGCCAGCAACACATGTTCTCCCTGAGACAGTGCAAAAAGGACTGTTTATCGAGAAGACAAACAGCAAAACTGTGATAGGAAAAAATAAATCTCCTACAACAGAAAGCTATAGATGCAGGAAGGAAAGGGCCTGTGTACAATTGATTCTCCATAAAGGACAGGTCCAAAGTTATATGTAATGCCAAAGAACCTTCTTTTATGCTAGAATCTTCGTTTATTTTCACTGCATTAATTAGGAAAAAATGAAACTGAAATTAAGGTATTAAAATCCCAATTAAAAGAATAACGTGCTTTAAATGGTTGGACAGCTACAGAAGTGTCTGCAAATCACTTTCAGCTACATCAGATCTGTCACATGACCAGGCTCCAGCTCTTTTTTGACTTATGCAGACTCTACAAAGACAGTCCCACAGCTACTTAGTTAAATCTACTGAAGGACAGTCACTGTTCATTTTCCCACTTCTTCGTATGCCTCGTTCCACGTGACAAGTACTTATCAGAAACACTTATTGCACACATTTGTTTGATGTAATGAGTAAGTCTGTTGCTTTCACCACCCTTTTAGGCACAGAATTGACTGAAGGCAAGCAGAGATCTCAAGTAGAGATCCAGTCAGTCCCATCTTAGTTCAAACAAAAGATAACCCGCAAAAAAGTCAAAATAATGAGAAAACTCAACTGGAATAGAGGCTGAAGCACTGGCACCAGGCTGATTATCCGACATGAATTCCTCTAGGCAAAGTGACATGGCAAAGACGACATTTTGAAAATTACACTTTACAGTCTCTTCCCTTACTCTGAGATTTGGCAGATGGGAAAAGACTCCAGTGATAGGACTGTTTCCAAGGTAAGGTTTTTGTTCAAAGCTGTGTCAGCTATGACAAGGTCCTCTGAAAGCTTTTCCTCGAGCAAAATTAATCCATTAAGCAACATATCCTAACTTCCCTGGGACATGTGGCTGTAGATAAGTCACCTTTCCTATAGAGTGTGTCTGCCAAGAAGGGAGAACAGGAAATGCTGACAAGAGAGATCAATAACTGTCATTAAAAACATTGACCAAATCTTATTGGAAGGTTGATTTCATTAAGTTTCTCTTGTACGAAACTGTGACTTTGCTAAGCCAGGTGTAATCAACTTCACTATTAAAGAAACACTGCAAATATAAAATTCCTTTTTTTTTTTTTGGAATGTGGACAATAATCCAGTGTCACAGTATAAGCATCCTATTCCTTGTATAAAATTATTTCAGGGGAAGCATTCCAAAACTGACATAAAGGCTTAATGCAATTTTAGTCTAATACACTTTTCTTCAATTGTTTTCTCCTCACACACCAGCATTTAAGTGTCCCATTCCACTTTTTTGCAGAGTCCTACCACACCTCAAAATCTATTTCCAGCACAGTGTCTGGGAAGGAATAGCATGTTAGGGATGCAGTCAAGAGAGGAGGAGAGAGCACAATAGCCCTGAAAACTGAAATATAGATTCACAGACGAACGATTAATCTTTTTTTCCCCAGGTGAAAAGTGATGTTATAAATACAAGTCACTGCTTCAATGAGAAAGTTACATCAATTTGTTTATTGCAAAGCAGTATGGTTTAGAGTTCAAGTCAAGAAGCAAAATATCTACCAGAGTTACGTTCCCTGAAAGAAGGTAACAGACAATTATTTGCTTTATAACACACCAACATACACAAACACACAACAAACCCAGAAAACCCAAACCGCCTTCATTTGTAGGTTCTCTCCCAAAAAAGCTCTGGCTTTGAAACTAGGATAGCTGCTCCAATTCAAGTGTGAGTTTCATTAATGTTCACTGACTCTAAATAATGAGATTATAAAAACAACTTTAAGAAATGAAGATGATAGGGAGAGAAGAGGAACACTTCCAGCTATGAAAAGCAAAAAGGAAAATGTTTATGTGTATATGTGTGCATATGTCTCTGTATTTATATGCTGTGTATGGATACATACCACATCTATATTTATACAATGTACACACACCTGTAAGTGCCAGGTGACCTCCAGAGGTCCCTTCTAATCCAAATATGTTCTATGATATATACACAGCATATAACAAAAGCATCAAAGAGAAGAAAATACAAAAAGATCTTTCTCTTTTTATCCAGAAGAACTCAAGCACAACAGCTCTTCCCTTGGGAGCCTTTCCAAATTTCTCTAGAACTCAACAAAGCAAAGCGTAAGTGTATGCCTGACTCTAACAAATACCTTTCAGCTCTTCTTCAGGTCAAGGAGGGAAGGTAAAAAAGCAGACATTGTTTATAGACAGCACAATAATTTATTCTACAAGGGGAACGTTATCATAGCACTGGGGAACTGGCAGTGGCTCCTTATCAGCCAGGCAAAGGGAAGCTTTGCAGCTTCCCTGATACCACTGGAGACACCAATGGCTAATTAGGACCAAGTAAACTCTGCTTTTGCATGGAAGGGTTGATAACCACAGGCTCTCCAAAGTCTAAAACTTTCTACTGATAGATGATAATGACCATCCAAAGCAACATTAAAAGATACATTTAAAAGCTTTAAAAATGAGCAATTAGAAAAACACATCAATTTTAACAGTGTTAAGCTAAAACAACAGCTATAAAAAAAGCTTTTAAATGACAACCTAGTCCAGATGCCTTCGAGAACCATGAGCCAAATAGTTCTCAGATTAGAATAAAATTGCTACAATCTGTGAAGTCAGACTACATTTGTAAATAAATTAATCCATCTGAAGCAGTCTTAAAATAATACTTTGAGGAAGGGAGGGCTTCCTACTATAAGCACAGTAGGCATTTTAACTTTGATGTTCTGAATTTTATCCTGCAGCCACTATGTTCTCTGCTGACACTGCTCACAAAAACTCCCTCAACCACACCAGTTGTGAATGTCTAGTGAATTATAACTATACAATATCAATACTTGACTTAAAACTCGACCCAAACATCCTAAAGTAACCTTTTGTAAAGTTCCAAGTAACTATCAGCCAATGAATATTAATTTTGCAGCAAAGCTTGCAATAAAATTTAAAGTAATATGACCAATATCAAAAACTCATTGTAATATCTTGGTTTAGAAATCTACAAATTACATCTTTGTGATTTGTCCAAGACTCTCTTTGGAAGCTTCAACTAGCTTGGAAAACTTTTTTCCAAACATCCATGGATGAAAATATAGATCAAGCTCTGTGAAGAAAGCTTCTAACCCTACTTTTCTAACCCAATATTGAGTAAATAAGCCTTCACATGCTTAAAAGTGGAAGGCTTTTGGAATTAGTATGAACTTCCTCACAGTTGTATCTCTGCTACCTATGTCAGTGAAAAAGAATCAGGTGAATAAGTACAGGGACTACAAGACTTATGGATATGTTTGTAATTGCCCCTTCATTTCACCTTTTGCTAGCTGGCATTTAAAAAACTCATTGAGACACCCAATGCTTGAAAACAAACAACTTCTACAGAAAATTCAGTCACATGCTATTTCTGCCTATATGGATCAGATTTATAAACACCTCATATACCCCAAGCACAAAAGATCACAATTTTTATATTGGTGCTTTACAGCATGCATTTGTCTTTTTAAATATTTAGAAGTTTGGTGTTTGGCTTTTCTGTGTGGTTGGTTTTCCCCATGTGTAGAAAGTAAATATTTTACTGCAAATAGTGCACTTTTTTTTTTTTTTTTTTATC
>VWZT01011245.1:85960-121901 GCA_013397055.1 Pachycephala philippinensis
AAAATGTCACAAGTTTTTCAGTGGTTATCACACTGATATCTGAGGTCATATTATTCACTCTCTTTGTATCTGTAAGGAAGTTCTCACCACTAATAACGAGAAACAACACATAATTCAAATTTGTGCAAAACCGTTTAAGTGCCCTAAATCTAGTTTCTCCTGATGCATTTGTAGCACAATTATATATACTTTCATATATATAAATATATATATGTATATCTAGATCATCTGAGACAGCATCTTCTGTTAAGAGATTATTTGGAGATCCTCTCCCCAACACCCTTTCCCATGTGTGTGTGTCCCCCTCCCCCCAGAAAAACAAAACCCAAAAACCACCATGTTTTTCCTTGTCCCTTTCCTTTTTTTTCCCCTCTCTCCATAGATGTTTCCCAATGCTTTACCTACCTCATCATGTGTATTTTAATGCCATTTTTCTACCTTGTTACTATTACACCTATAGCTAATAAAATGACTGGGGTTTTTTTTAATCCAAAACAGTTCATCAACTCTATTTACAAGGTGAATCTCTTCTCTTTTCATTCTCCTGTTCAGAAGTCATCCAGTTATCTGTCCCATTAGATAACAAAACAATTCTGCAACTTCTGCAGCCAAAATGAGATTTAATGTTCTTGGGCCTGGTGACAGAACACAAACGCTCCCAGTATCTCTGCCAACTTACGGATTTTTTTTTTTTTAAGCAGCCCTCAGTGATTTTTGTCTCACCTTTTCTGTTCCATATATTTACACCCAAAGCTGGCACACATTAAGAAAGTCTTTCCTAGTACTTTAGGCTGAAGGCACAAGTCCAGTGACAGGTTTTCTTGGACCTTGCTGTTGCTACTGGAAGAATCTTGCCTTTCAAGGAATATGCATTTCACAGGATCTTTCTGCAGTATTATTTTACCCTTTCTATAGTAAAAAGAGGTAGATTTTTTTAAACAGTAAAGTTGCAGACACCGATTCAGTAACCTCTACTGTCTATCCTGTTTTTATAGAGATCTCTGGGAATTCTACTAATGGAGCATGGATTACTGATAAACCACCACCTCTCAGAGCTGTGGAATGGCAAGGGGACTGCTGTGACCTTCTAAGAGCTTCTTTCAGGCATATAATTTATTTACTCCATGTTTTTCTAGATCAAACAGCACTATGCAGAAGCACAGAAATAACTGTGTCTCGCAGCACAGTAGGTGAAACAAACAAAAACTCCCAGGCAGTTCTCAAAGTGTTTACTGTAAGCAAGTAAATTCGTGAAAATAACAGCAGAGGAAGTAAACAGAAAATATAGAAGAAGTAGAGTCCACCTTTTCAGGCTGTAACCTTAGACTTCTAAACCACTACCTTAGTAAACATGACAAATGCTGTCTAGATAAACTAAGGAAATAAAATTCCATGTTTAAACAGTGGTAGGTTGACCCCACATGACAGCCAAATCCACATGCTCACTCACCACCCTCTCCCACGGGATAGGAAGAAAGTAGAAGGAAAGCAAGAGACTTGTGGATTGAGATAATGGCAGCTAAAAGGGAAGGGAAAAGCTGTGAATACAAGCAGAGCAAAATAAGAGGAATTCATTTACTATTTCTCATCAGCAAACAGATGTCCAGGCACTTCCTGGCAAGCAGGGCCTCAGCATGCAGGACTGTTGCTTGAGAACACAAATGCCACAACCATCAATGTCCCTCCTTTATCTTCCTTTCCATGAGTTTTTAGTGCTGAGCATATGATGACATATGACACAGAATATCCCTTTGATCATCTTGATTCAGCTGTCCCAGATCTGCTCCATTCCAACCTCTTGCCTGCCCATGCCTACTACACTCTCTGCTTAGAGGTACAAATCATAAATTTTTCAGGAGACAGGTTCTTTTTTCTTAATGACTTATTTTCAACAGATAAAAAACCCTCAAACATGATAAAAGAACCTTTTCTTCTACAAAACTAGTTCCCCCAGAACATATAAACATAACGTAAGACATTCTTGTAGATATCTTTGACATTTTAGATTCCAGAAACAGAGCAGTAACATGTTCTTATATCTAATATTTATCTCAGTAATAACTAAAGGACTGCAGCTACAGTTAGCTTTCTAAGTGAAGTAAAATCAAAGCTTCCGAGCTATGAAGGAAAGAAAATTAAATATTTATGGGAAAATACAAGGAAAAGTTTAAGGTTAACACTACAATGGTGCTCACATGGAAACCAGCATTTGCCAGTGTCTGCACTCTGTGTGAATGTCATAACACAGCCTTACTGCATCACACCTCTGTGTGCACCTGGGGAAGGAAAGAGAGAAAAGTCCTCTTGACTTCTGCAAAGCATCCTTCTAATTTATTACCTCACATTCATTTCCAGAAGACTGTTGCTAGAAAAAGAATTTAACTCCGTTCCTTCACAATCCTGGTATATTTGTTAAACAATTTAAGGGCATATTTTTTTTCCTTTTGTATTTTTCCCCATCCAATGAAAAAAACTCAAGTTACGATTTTGGGTCCCATTTCAGAGTTTAAAAAAAATCAAATATTTGTCTTCCAGAGTAAGAGAAATGTGTTTAAAGTCCAACAGTTCTGTCATCCGCCAGTTTTGCACACCTGAGGACAAGCCCCACATCAGGTGTTTCACGTACAGCACTTTTCTTCCATACACCTTTCTCTACCCAAGATTTTAGAGGTGCATATACACAAACTTTCTTAGTTTTCTCCCACTATTAATGTCACAGCTAAAGTTTGATCATTAGCCACAATGCTATGCAACTACATGAAATAAAATATATTGTACCTTATTAAATATGTGAGAAGGAGGCTTATTAGTGGTAGCTAGCTGTAGGGATCAAGGCATGACTTCAGAAACTATGCTGCTAGATTTACGAAGACCAGTTTATTGCAAAACAAAGCCCAATAAATTTAATTTAGGCCAAAAGCAGCAGCTTTTGAAGAAAATGACACAGGTCTAGTGTAACAGTCAACTGTAACTAGCACAGCTAAAGAGAGATTTCCATTTCTTGGCACAGTAACAAATCCTCAAGCAGAGAGGGGCTAGGGGTGAGATTTTTTCCTCTGTAAGTAACTTAATGAATGAAGTACTAATTAACATTATGGCATTGATAAATGGAGAGAGAGATTAGGGATGTACTCGATATTCAGGCCTTCCCAGATGGACCGTCAAAGCCACATTAATTCCTATCTCATTGGAGCATCTGCTTCTCCCATAATCCATTGCCCCTTGGTACAAACAACACAAACTGTTGTGACTCAATTCGATTTATATCAATCTAATTTCTTTTAATCCAATTTGTATTCCAATCTACTACCTTCTAATCACTTAAATCTTCAGCCTCCATCTGGTAAATTTTCTCTCAAAATTAACCGAGCAGATGCCTCTGCAATTGTCTTCCACAGTCAGGCTAATCATGCCCTGGCAGTGGCCTACAGAGCTCGCTGAATAGGTACGTGACTTACAGCATTGCCCTTCTTATTACAAGCATGGCGATGCAGGAAGGCCATTTTGTCTGTCATTAATTGGTTAATTTGCATAACACTGCCAGGGAAAGATGCCTGGGAAACAAAAGCCAAGAGTGGAACGCTTCAAGGAGGCAGCCTGACATGCTCCTCATTAGTCACATGGCCATTACACTTTGAACCATCTATTGTCTGAGGCAACAAACCCCAAACTGCATTACAGCTAAATACATAACAAACATCTACACACTATATTGGACTGCATGAGTTTTGGCACTGCTGCCATTGAATATGCAGAGAACACGGGGGCTGTCCAAACACAACTCCAAGAAAAGTGCAGGATGCTGAGAAAATTAGAAAGCACATTGTTTTGCCAGAACTTCACATCCTCTCTCAAGTAAATTAACTTTCACAGTGCTACAACTACCCATGCAAACAAAGCCAAACTTTCTGACTATGGAAAACTTCTTCCCCAAAACTGCCCCTGGGACAGTATAGTCCACAGGTTATCCAATATCATAAGTAGGAGGAGAAAAAGGACAAAGGTAACCTTGTCAGCCAAGGACAGGAAAATTCTGAGCCCTAAGCAGAATGTAGAAAGAGAAGTGCCTCTGCTTTAAAACTGGGTGCCTCACTAAGAACACAATGTTGATCTTTCCTCTTGATCAATGCTAGGACATCTCCAAAAAGCTGATGATACATTCAGGAAAAAGTGGATTTCATCATTCAGGTGTTCACATGATCAGGGACTGCCAAATTTAGAAAGCTTTTTCAAGTCTGTTACTCGGAATCCTGGGAGGACAGAAAGGAAAACATTCAATGTGCTATTTGTGTTCTCCAAGCAATGTTAAGAGAAATGACGAAAACTCAACAGGGACTTAATAAATAGTGAGGAAAGGACAAGAAAGAACAAGCTGGGCCAGTGGAGGAGGAACAAGAGTAGCTTCTATCACAAATAAGCAGGAACAAAAGGAGGAAAGAACACTTTCACTTGGCACTCAGTCCCTTGCATCATGAGCTACATCTTCTTGGCCCACAATCACTTACACAACATCAGCTATTAACAGTCCTCAGATTCAGAGGGAGGCATAATGCCCTTTTGCCATTACAGATTATACATAAAATTTGTTTCTTCACATTTTTTAGAACAATATAGATCAGACTAACATGGAAGGGTCAGCCCGCAATCCTCACATTAAAAAATAAAATAAAATACTTATGTCATCCAAATTTTCAGTCGCTGAAAAATGAGCTTAGCAGGACGATTTGCCTGGAGCTCACTACTTTTTCCTCCCCTCCTCTCAATCTTTTGCATCTACACCTGAATAAGAGGTTTCACTTATCAGCTAATAGGTACCTAGTAAATTTTTTATAACCTAGGGATAGCAAACAGTATAAATACAATGGATGCAAGCCAGAGGATGCTGAAGAAGCAAGGAGAGGGTGTGCTTGGTTAAGGAGGGGGTGGAGTGGGCAGTCTTTCTTCCCCTCCCACAAGCTGTCAAGTCCTTCTGTGCACACCCCCTCCCTCATCCCTGCTAAAAACCTTCCTCTCTCTGCCTGCCATGACAGGTGGTCCAGATTTTCACTTAGAAAATCTGGCCACCCTATGTTTGCAACACCTCCCCGCTTAGTATCATCTGTGAATTTAATTAGCATGCAGTTTACCCACTCGTTCAGATTATTAACGAAGATGTTAAACAAGACACAATCCAAATAAAAAGATCCCTGTGGCAAACCAGTTGATGCCTTTCTTTAAATCAGTTCATTGCTATCTATTGTAACCCTTTATTTACAGATGTCAACCAACGATTCATCTACATGATAGCATGGACAACCAAGGAAATTTGCCTTTTGTTTTCCCAGCTAACAGGCTGTCATACACTATATATGGTAGAATTACACATAATAATCCCCATTTCCTAAATCCTGTGTCTCATCTACAACACATATTATTTCACCACACTAAAATATGTAGCCCCTTGCTTCTCCTGTTACAGCTGCCACTCCTTAGCCATGTACACAGAATCAGTGCTAAATGATGGTCAGGGAATATCACAGCATTTGTGATCATTTCTAGTGTCAATCTAAAACCAGTCCATGGAAATCTGGCAAAGGGAGACAATCATTAGAAAAAGTAAGATTGTTAAATACATTGAATCTCTTCCAGTTTTATAAACTGGATTTGAAATGAAAGTTTAGCAGCAGTGGGAACTATGCAAGGAATATGTAAAGCAAAAATAGAATTAATTTTTAATTTTTGGAAAGGAATGCAAGAGCACTACTCTGAGCCAGTAGCTTCAATAAGGGCATTATTACAATTTTACTCATCAGGTGAGCAAAACTACAGTGTAGTGTCTGGGTAATGATATTTAGGTTTTGATAATAAAATAAATGTAATGGAGCTTCACCCATAAAGCAAATCACGTCTGGGGAAAAAGACGAACAAGAATGGGAAAGAGAACCCTCCACACAACTGAAGACTCACAATTTGAGAAGACTTCACAGAACATGTCACTGGATTTACACAGAAACATAAATATTTATATATGTATGTCATACAGACATACATAGATACATACAGCTTTGTTCATAAACCAAACCCAAACGTAGCTTAAAACATTAAGTAGAGCCTTTTTCCCCTTGCAAAAATACTGTGATACAAGAAACAAGTGAACGTTCACAAATCCAAAGCCAAATGCAGATTCTCTCTAAAGCAGGTGGCCACACATACCAGAGTCACAAAAGCTTTCTCTGAGCTTATCTATGGAGTACTTGTTTTTCTTACAGACCTTGTTGCCCAGAGGAGTTGTGGATGCCCCATCCATGGAAGTGCTCAAAGCCAGGTTGGAGGGAGCTCTGAGCAACCTGGTCTGATGGAAGGTGTCCGTGTCCATGGCAGGGACGTTGGAACTGGATGACCTTTAGTGTCCCTTCCCGCCCAAACCATTCTATGATTCTTCTTCCAACCCAAAACATTCTCTGATTCTTTTCTGCTGACTCATCACAAAAAAATTGCCTCAAAGCAGTTCTAGTAAACTTAACTAACACATTAGAGCCTCCCTATGCTTGTGTCAAAGAGCAAACAGGAGAGCTCTGGCCCTTCCATTGCAACTTCCAATTGTCAGCATAAAGCAAGACATTCTGATCTTCCCAGGTAATACCACATTACAAGTGGAGAAAATAATGTAATAAGCACAACAGGTTTCCAAAGCTATCTTGTGACAATTTAAACAGCCTAAGCAGAGACTAAAATAAATTCACAAGTCTATAAATTCAGTTTACACCAAACTAAAATTGAAACTCTCAAGCAGAGGTCTGCAACCTCCTCTTACTGACCAGCAGCACTCCTTAGCAGCTCCAAAACAAAACATTCCATACCATGCTATCCTAAACACTGTGCTTTTACAAACTCATGGATAGGAACATAATTTACTGGAAAGACATATTTCAAGCAATATAGCAGTAAATAGAAACCTAGCAGAAGGGAGAATACATAACACTCTGAGAATGCTTAGAAAAATAGTAAAACAGTAATTTTTGCATGTTAATGTAATTCTCGAGTCAGTTTGCTCACAGATCTACACTTGATACCCATGCCTGCAGAAGAACCTAATTTTACATGGCCTGTCTCAAGAGACCTAATCCACTCTACAATGAGTGAAGAACAAACAGAAATGATTTTCTTTCATATTACATAACAATGCAAACTGACACTTATTTTCAGAACTCAGGTGCGTATGCTTGTTTCCGTTTTCAAATAAATCATATATAACTTCCACTGAGTGAACGTTACCACACTTCTAAACACTTTGAGGTTTACCATAAACAGGAAAAACCCCAGACACTGGTGACTTATGGCCATATTGTGAGAGTCTTCCACTCTCCAGAACAGACACCACTGCACACTAAGCCAGCTCAATCTGAAGATATTGCAGATATTCACAAAAGAAGAAAAGGGCCACTGTGTCTAACCATTAACAGGAGTCAAAGAACCTACAAAGCACCAGTGCCACATCTGCTGCCTCCTCCACACCAAAGAAACAGTTGGTGCTAATGCACGATTAGGAGCTGAGAGGAATGCAACAAAAGTGTATGCAGGTGGCAGAGGTCACTGAGGGACAGTATAAAGGAAAGAGAGGGTCAAGTTATTATCTGGAATGCATCCACAGGGCACAGCCATCTTTTAAATCAGTTTTTGTAACAGCCATCCCTGCATTGATTTAATAATATCTTTATGCTACGGATTTACTAAGCACACCATGAAGAACTACATCAAAGACTGAGTTGTGAAACCAAGGCTTGTTTCTGTTCCTCACGCAAGGTAAGAAGAATATGTCCTACCTTTAAAGCCTCAATTTGATCTATTTTTAATGTTTTATTAGCCTCGTTTCCTATGAAAAGGCAAAAATCTGTCATCCAAGCACCATCAAGTCTTTCAATTACAAGACTTTGGGTAAAATAACACCGACATCACAAAAATTAAATTTGACTTTTAAATTGAAGTGACTGACATGCCTCTGTGTATATGGCAACTAAAATATTGCGTCTTTTACCTTTAAGCCTATATTATTATAAACGTGAACTGGAATGGAGGGAGAACATCCACTCAGAAGTATGGTTGCATCACACTGGGCAATACAGCACTTTGGAGTTTCAGGTCTATAACAAAAAGTTTTCAAGAATAAGTAGGCACTGTAAATTATACAGACATGGCAAATGAAATACTCATAGAGACTCTTGGAAAAATATAGAGAAAACCAGCCTAAGGCTAATGCTTTACTTAAAGGAAGGTGAGAGCAGGTTGATGCTGACAACAGGGAACCATTCCCAAGCCAAGCCTCTTTGGCACTTAAAAAGCAGTAGACAAAAACCTATTCCTGGTGTATCAGTAATTGCCACTGACTGCTTGTTCCACCACTTGCCTCCCTCCTCCAGAAGGAGAGGAATAAGAGCAATAGTTCAAAGAGGCAGAAACAAACAATAAGGGTCATTTTAGGGCCTAAGGTCAGGCTTTGTGTTTCAGGTTAGGGGAACCTAAAGTAAAACAGTTACAACTTCCCAGTGACCCTCGAAAGGAAGTTACTTAATATTCATGTTGACAGAAAAAAAGAAAGGATTAATCATGGGGAATTAGCATTTTCATTGAGGAGCTTGGTTGAGTCTTATGTTCTACTTTGAGAGAAAGACAACTGCTTCACACCAGCATTTTACATTTCTCATTTATCGAAACATTGCAGCTTGCTCCTAACTGTCATTAAGTGACAAATAATGAAAGACTTTTTTATTTTTACCTCAGATTAATCATGCAGCCCCCTCCATCTTTCCATGCCTGAATGTATGTTCTGAACATTTTTTTTTAAATTGTATTAATTTTTAATTCATGTGGAGTAAAGAAAACTGTTTAATTAGACTTCAATTCTATTGGGAAAAAATTGTCTCAATTGAAAGGGCATCACCTAAGTACTTTCACCTCACAGCTTTCAAGTGCCACTGTGCACTACCATGTCTCAAATTATGTCACATCTGTGCTAATTTCAAGCCATCTCTTAAACCACAAATAAATGGTTAAAAAAAGAATCATCCTTCCAGTTACCTAACATAGAGAAAAATGGTGTAACAATTAATTGAAACAAGTATAACATGTAGACTTTATAATTACTATCATAAAGTAAAAATACACAACACTGTACAAGTAATATAATAATGTCTCTCAAAATAATCAGGTCAAGACTAAGCAATGCTTTGCAAATCTCCTCCCATTTCTTCATGGCCTTTTCATGATCTCCATCTTCCTCAAAATGTATCAATTATATTACAAATCAACGTATAGCAATCATTACAGCACAACACAATTTTGTTCTCAGTATTAAATGCTTAAAACATTGGCCCTAAAATAATGTTTCAAGATACAGTGGATTTTTCTGCATGTAACCAACTGAGGATGAAATCATCTTTTTTTTTTTACTATTAATCATCTTGATCCATCACCTGCAAAGTGATCTCTAGCTTTATTCAGCTGACTTCAAAATTACTTAAATGGCAGGTACTGCCCATTACTGTACTAGAAAGAGGGTTCCACACTGGATAACATCATGCACATAATGCCAGTGCATCACATCCAGTTGGGCCACATTCTGCTACTCTTCTCAAAGATTTGTAATCACGATGACTCCACATTTTAACATTTAACAATGCATTTTCTTACCATGTTACCTCCATTTTTAAATTTCAAGGTTTCGTTAAATTACTCGCAGCACGAAATCATTATTTTTGTAAGATACAGACACATTTTAAATTTTATCCCTCATCTAAATTATTTTGACTGGAAAGAAGGAGGAAATGTGTAAAAAATGAGTAAAAACCTTTCAAAATAGCAACAGCCTTCCTGATCCCTTTTTTTATCTCCACTGGCATATTCCCTTTCAGTTGCTCATAAAACTTCTTCCAAGTTCTCACTAATCTCTTGTCATCACCTTTGAGTTGCCTCTGCTGACATGGTTTTAAATCATGAGACCTAGAACTGCACATGCTAAAAAGCTAAATGCCCCTCCCATCTGCAGAAAGCTGGCACAAACTTTCCATTCCATTGAAGTTCAAGCTTTACTCTGTTCTCTTGCAAAGCTGATATAATGGTTTGTCATTCCCAAAAATGCTCAGCTAAGCCACATCCTGATCTCTCTTGTTGTGTATCCTCAGTGGCTAACTTCACACACGTATCCTAAACATATGCAGAGTACACTTTAATAAAGAAAATAAAAATCCCTTTCAAAGTTCTCTGGCAATCAATTTATTCCTTGTTAATAGGATTTGGTTTTTTTTTTTTTTTTTTGGTTGTGGTTTTTTTTTTTTTTTTTTGGTTTGGTTTTTTTTTTGATTGCAACCCGTTTTCTTTCTTAACCATATTACAAACTTTCTGAAGTCCTTTTGTATCGGTATTTCTGTAGCTTCCCTTTCTTAGATCTGAGAATCCAAATCATAATTTTATTGCTTATTTTAGTCCAAAATTTTCTGTTTAACATTATCTTTGCCAAGAACATTTCAATCAAGACTAAATTCACACATATCTACCATTAGTCTTTGCTTTTTCCTGCTGCTGCTCCCTAAAGGAACGGGTATTATCACAGTCTGCAGAATGTGCCCTTACAAAGCAAAACTGATAACTCTGATGATTTTCAAAGGCTACATTAAAATGTAATAAAACAAGTAAAATTGTGCCCCAAAACTGAACATGTGATTCTCTTCCTAACAAAAAACAAAGCAAGATGCATTTACTGAGCAACAGGAACTGCATCTTCACTCTTCCGCTGTTACAAAAAAGTGTAACTTCCTTGACCATCACATATATCATTTTCCTTTAAAGCTCTCCCCTGGAAGTATTTTCAAACTTAAACTGGCCTTAGATACTATTTTCATTAATCTTACTGGTGTTCAAGTTAGCTGGATGCTTCTTCACAGAAAGAGTGTGGAAATAGAATAGCACCAAATGTTGATGTTTGTTGCACAGCACCATACACACAAATTTGCTATCCTACGGATCAAAGAAACAAGAAATTCTGTCACTTTGAGACAGGATATCATGTATTAGGACAGCTAAACACAGTGGGAGGTACAAAACAGTGTTCTCTATTTCTATCACACCTTTGTTCTCCCTGTGGATGACAACACATTTATTTGCTTGGATTCTATGCTCATAAATTGTTTCCAAGCCATGTTCATTTTGTCAGGGTTCAGATACCGCTCCAGCACCCACATGTGCTCCTGAACACATGAGATACGAGTTCAACTCCACACTCTACCCTCATAATGACACCTGGCAGATATTTCACTCACCTCAATTTTTCTGTTTTTAAAATACAGATGTGGCCACAACTCCTTTGTGAAGCACTTTGAGATCCACTGATGAAAATCCCATGTAACAAACAGCACTGTCAGCTTCCCAAGGTGCCTTCCTGACCTGTACCCTGCATGCACAGATGGCTTACAATGGTGTGTGACCAATGTCACTGTCCTCCTGCTATGCCACTCAACATCCACAGGCAAGATTCACCTGCAACGTATTGATCTGCTCTGAGTTTTAGCCTCTGTCCTCCTGGAATGTCAGGAAGCTCTAGGTTTCTAGAGCTATTGAGAGGCAATTTTGGTATGTCTAGCTTATTTCTCCGATTTTACTTTAGTCGTAAACCAAAACACTTTCATAATTTCAAACTAATTTTAAGTGCATCACATGGGAATTCCCAGAGTACTAGTTTTTAATACTACAGTATCTTAACAATTTATACCTTTGCAGATGCAACAACTATATCTATTCATTATTTTTTTACATTATATATGGATACACACACACACACACATATATATATATATACACACAGACACAAATTTCATCACTAGATAAGCAAGATTTTTTTTTCCAAAAAGAAAAAAGTTATTTGCCTCAAGGTAATAATTACATTATAAGTCTGGAAGAATACTGAGAATATTGATGTCGCAAACACATATTGGCTGATTGATAAATGAAGGCCCATGATGTTTCAGAGCAGGGTTTATACTAAAAAATAAACCTAGGATTCAGTCAGCATCTGTACATTACATCCCCCCAAGCTATAGGGATAATGCCCCAATTTTTATCACATGGAACAAGCAAGACACTGACAGTACCACCAGTTATTTTACTTACTGATACAGTTCCTCTGGAAATAATTGCTCTTTTCTTAAACTTGAAAAAACTTATAGGTTTCACTACTGATTTCCATAGGAATAGATTACCAAGCAGTAGCACTTCTCTTTGCATTGTATGTTGATGAAAAACTAACTAACAATCTAAGAAGCTTTCCACACTCTGTCAGAGAAGGCTTAACTTCAGCCAAGGCCATTGCTGGGTGCTGCAAACAGAAGTGAAGTGCCTCCCACCACAACACCTCAGATTGCAGGAGGCACTAGAAAGATCAACAGAACTATCCACAAGGAAGCACTTATGGGGACTCTGTAACATATATTTGCTTACAGGACTGCACATTTGTGTTCCTGTCACCCTTATCAGAAAAGTCAAATGTTGCTTTACTGCCTGCATTCTATTTCTCAAACAAAACAAAACAAAAATAGCCATTTAATTACATTTCAAGCATTCTTAATATTAAACAAGTTGATTAAAAAGTGACAAATAGAATCAGCTATCATCTGAGATTAGCCCTCAATAACAAATAAAGCCCAGCAAATCCTATGCAGTGAAAAACTGCTATCCTAAACAGTGCTTCCTCGAGCACTCCTCCTCATAGCAGAGTGCAAGTCCAAGCACAGTCTCCCAGGCACTCAGTAGATGTAACCCATCCATGTACTTTGTAGTCTGCTTTCATCCCTTCTTTCAAAACTTCCATGTTGTTCTATCACACCCCATACAAGTTTAAGACCAGCACTGCCCACCTGTTGAAACCCTTCTTAATAGTAAAATGAAGATAATAATTTGAGAGAATGTTAAAGCCAACAGGAAGGTGAATACAAGCTGAAATGCATTTTTAGGTAGGATGCTGTTTTTCACCAAAACTCAAGATTGGATTTTTGTCAAAATGAACCATCGCCAATTCTTATCCTAGATAATAAAGGTAATGAAGAAAGGTTCACACCAAGAGTGATATCAGGATCTGCAGTTAACACAAGATGGTCTCAGCACTCTCTCCCCCCACTGCCCATCTGTGCTCCTCAGCAGCTCTGCAGCTCCCAGGCTATTCCCCCACATCAGGATCAAGCTTTTGCTTTGAAGCTTGTTCAGTTGGTGAGTTATTCTCACTCAAAAAGCTCAGAGTAATTTTTCTAACTTTGATAAAAATGACTCACTTCCTTAAGAAATTTTGTGCATCTGAGATGAGACCTTATTAGTAGGCACAAGAGGTATCTAAAGCCTCTCCCAGAGCCCACTCCATTAGTCCTAATCAATATTAATTTAGAATTGCATAAAGGCAGCTTTTCACCTAGAAATTATTTCATCCTTTCTCCCCTGGCCCTGCTCCTCAAAAGCTTTCATTATATTTGAGATACCAGGACACTGTGTCTCTGTCCAGAAGGAATTTACAGATTATCCTCATATCCAGAATGGCTTACCAAGTAGAGATGGTATTACACAGAACAGCTTGGTGAACCTTGCCTTTCACTGCTTACCTTAAAAGCACATGAAATATATCTAAGTATGAGGAATAAAGTGCTTTTAAGAATCAACACACCAGGACTAGAAGAATGTAATTGCTGTAATGGTCAAATGGGAGCAACTGACGCAGCTCAGGGCGAGTTCCAGCCACTTTCCCTCCCTGATTGCCTCAAGGAACTTCAGCTGCTGCTGCACCTACAAGATCAATGCTGCTAATTGTGAGGAAAATTATTCAGGACAGCACAGAGCCTCCTATTAATGATGCCTGCCAGTAGAAAGTCAGTTTATCAGCTATGCTAAAGGTTAACATCAATATCAAATGCAACAACCTCAAATGATTATATCACTGACTTTTTAGGGAAAATCACTATGGTGGTGCAATAAGCTTCAGAATTGGCTGCACTTTAAAACCATTTTGGTTCCCTGCTCATCAGGTACCCACCTTATGGCTTGTTTAATACTACTTCATTTGACTGTAGCAAGAAAAAAAACCATGCCTGTAGTGATTCTTTAAATTCTGTCAGTATTCTTTAATAACACTGGGCAAAAAGAACTGAAGTAGGGACAGATATCAGCTCATAATACAGGAAATGGTTTCCTAGAATGCTTCTGTTACTTCTATTCAGAAAAACCTCAAAAAGCAAAGAGCAAACAAGTGTTGGGTAAAAAAAAAACAAAAACAACCAAACCCAAACAATTGGCAATATTCACAGAAGTTAACCACAAAGACAGCACCTCAGGAAGTCAATAAGCCACAAACACTTAGAAGATGGAAAGACTCAAAGTGCTTGTCCCATTTTTTTGTTTTCCAAAATGCGTTGTTTATCTACAATGAGACCAAAAACAAGAGTCTTTTTTGGTGTGACCCAAACCACATCTTAACGATTTTTTAAAAAAATTAATCATATATAGTAATGGCTGAGAACTTTCATTAAGTTGAAGTAATAATAATAATAATCTACAAAACACATAATCTATAGTAATAATATATGAAATAAATCACATACAATGTATTGGGGAAAGTGCATAACACCACCATTAATAACTTGCAAGACCGAAGTCATTTAATATAATGGAAAACTTGAATAAACTTATTTTTGAATGCCACACTCTTAACTGCTTACACAGCTTTACAGAACTAGCTGCCAGAGCAATAGCTTTACCTTTCTGTCTCTAAAAACTACTTCTTAAATGACTCTCCACTTTTATACTGAGTCTCCTTAAAACAGAATTCTTTGTCACAAATAACATTTGTCTCTTTTCCTACATGTAAAATAGAACACCTATAGCACCACAGTTCATTTAATAATTACAATTATATACATGCATATGCATAAACATATACTAAAACAAGTAACTAAACCAGCCATGTGCACCTCCTTCTGCCCTTCCCAAACTGACACAACTCAGCATTCAGAGACAGACTGACCATGAAAGAAGTTGTCCCCACATCTTCCTACATCACAGTGGAAAGTCTCCTTGCCCCCACCTGGGCTTTGATTTCTCGTGTTTTTAAACCTTGATCATGCTCACCTGGCCTCCAGCTACAAAGCTAATGGGGTTGTTTACAGAATAGAAGCAAAACAGGGGTATTCAATTAAAGATTTTCTTTTTTTCTCCAAACTAATCCCAGAGAAGATTAAAATAACCTGCATCAGCCTTTGAAATAAATTATATACTGGCTCAAGTAGTGGAATCAAGCCCTAAGCATATGAAAATGAAGTATCAGAAGAACAAAAATTGCTCAGGTTGCCATCACAGCCTACAGTTTGACTGCCACGTCTCTCTGTCCATAGACTGTACCCTACTGACTGCCAGCTACTGGGAAACTACTACAAAAGCCTGGACACACCACAGGAGAGTAAGATCCAATTACATTTATGCAATAAAATAAATTTACAAGTAGACTGAAAGGGGAAAAAAAAAACCACTTAGGACAACTAGATGGAATAGTTTCTGGATCAACAATTCACTTTCCTTCTGTGTGTCTAAATGTGATGTCTTCATTAGTAAATCCTCTGTGTAAGGTTAATCCCTTTCAGCTACTTGAGGCTTAGAACAGTTCACATCTCCCATTCCTGCCAATAAGTTCTACACACGATACAGCAAAAGACTAAATGAGATGCCTGTTTTATTAAAACTGCACAGCTAAGGAATTTTACCACAAATTTCTATCCATCTCCTATCCTCAGAAATCACAGTAACTAACCAGCATGAATATTATGGTAAGACAGTTCATTCCATGTTTTGGAGGGGATTTTGATAATTGGAGAAAAGCGTTTTGTTTTCTTTTCTCTTCCCACTCCTCTCTCCTCCCCTCCTGTTCACCCAGACACCTGTTACTGAAACAAAAGGTGCACACTTTGAAACATAGATTAAATTTGACCTAATATGTAGCCCAAACTTTACTGATTTAAGACATCTACTCTAACTTCTTACGTAGAATCCTGCTATGGACACATAGGAGGCAGTTTTTCTGATTCCTTTACAACTGTATGTCTCTATATTTTATAAACATTAACCAAATACTACTCTGTAAAGTAATTTTCAAATTCTTCATATAAAGAGACATCTGACAAGCTAGAAATGTTTTGCAAATATTTTTTCAAAATCTTTTTTTTAAATATACAAAACAAATGAGATTTGTGTTCTACTTTCAAACAGGAACATAAGCAAATCCGCACTAGAAAAATGCTGTAATCTTCCCTTACTTTAGGAAAATTGTTCCCTCACTAGCTCAGAGATGTATATAAATATATGCAATTTGACAGCATTCTATTTTGAAGTTGCTTCTCTTCTTGGAAACACAAGACAACAAGCAGAACTCAATGTGTATCACCCATTGTCTTCCTGGAAGTTTTTCCCCAATTCCTGACCTAAATACTTTTTCCAATACTTTTTTCACCTAAATCTAAAGATTTTGGGACAGCATGTCCTCCAGATTTGCAAAGGCAACACTTAGCACAGTGACACCTGGAACACTGCCTTGGATAACACCACACAGAATATTGGTCAAAATGCAGACACATCTTCCTTCACTGCCTCCCAACACTTCCCATCCCACTTGGGGTTAAAAAGGAAACACTGAGTAAATGCTGTGTATTTGAGCCTTCATTTCTCCAGATCATCTGACAGCTAAGAGAGTGAGGGACAGGACTCTCTAGCTCCAAAGGTTCAGCCCTGAAGATATCAGAGCAAGACCAGGCAAACAACAAAAACTCTCCAGACAACAGCAGTCAAGATACAAATTGCTTTTCCTTCAGAGGAAGAATCCCAGAATCATTTAGGTTGAAAAAGACCTTTTAGATTATTAAGTCCAATTGTAAAGCTAGCACTGCCAAGTCAACCATTACACCATGTCCCTAAATGGCACATCTACGCATAAAAGATTCATAGAATGGTTTGGATTTCAAGGAACCTTAAACATCGAGTTCCAACCCCCTGCCACGAGCATGGAAGCCTTTCACAAGACCAGGTTGTTCAGAGCCCCATCCAACCTGGCCTTGAACATTTCCAGGGATGGGGCAGCCACAGCTTCCCTGGGCAACCTGTGTCAGGGCCTCACCACCCTCATAATAATACAAAAGAGAATGAATTGCAATTTTGCAATTCCTACAGAACCTCCAAGGAAAATGGGAAACAAAAGCCACATGCTTTACTTCACTGAAGTTCAACCTACTCCTTAGTAAATAATAATGTATGCTACATTTATTTATCTTTCTCTCCACATGCCCATCCTTCATAAAGTTCAAGACCATCATTGAAGTCTATCTGTCACGAGCAAATGGTAAGTTAGGCAATTTTAACATCTCTGAGCATCTGGATTCCTACCAGATGTAAGAAAATAAGGTCCAGTCTGTTACTGATTTACTTTCTTTACACCAAAAGGTTTTTTTACTTTATTTAAAAGAACAGCTATAACACTAAAAACACTTCTGACAAATCTGTCAGCTAGGGATTATTAAGAGAGGCAGGAGCAGATTTCCTTCACAGACCCAACAACGACATTTACCCTGACCTAGAGGGAGCACCTTCCTAAGCAATAAGAAATAGTCCACTCTCAATGACAACTCAGTCCTAAGAGAATGCCAATTATGCCAAGTTTGCAAGAACAGATGCACGGCAATTTTGTAATATGGACTACTTTACACCAGGGACAAAGCTAGAACCATTTATCTCAATTAACTTAGGATCTAAGGATTAATTTAAGCTGTTGCCTTAGAGGTGAAAGGCCACCACTTGATCCAGCAATCCACCCATACCTCTTATTTACAATAAATATAAATCTCACTCTTTCATTTTTAAAATTCTATATTCCAGATTACATTTTTACCCTTAAAATTCTATGCCTCCTAAGTCTTGTACAAAATAAAAAGGTTAGCGTAATTTTTTCAGTGTCTGAGTTTCAATAGTCCTATTACGGTTTGAAAAGATGGCCAATTGCCCTAAAATAACAAAACATAATCAATAGAAGGCATGATGATAATTGAAATTCCTCAAATTAGGAGATCACTTCTAGCTTACAAATAACACTAATAAGTGACATCAGATTTCCACTCACCCAAGAGCTGCTTGAATTGAAAAGCATTTCGAAACACACACATACAACAGAATGAAATAGTAAATGAAAGAACATAAATTCATGAATGAAAGAATTAATTCCTCAAAAGGATATTCCCACAGACAAGAGCTGTCTGTAATATAAAGGTTCATAAATCCACCCAAATTTATGAAACCGGCATTCTCGCTGTTTCAACCTTACCAACGTGTCATTCAGCATTCAGGCAAACCCTGTGCAAGAACACCATACAGTTCTGTCGGTTCAGGGCCCGCAATATTCCTCATGGTTTGGACCGAGATCTACTAATTAAGAAGACTGCAAAAGGAGACGGTCTGTCCCATCTTGTGCCGCACAGCCACTATAAACTCCCTCCTCTGCAGAAGTGGACAGCTGCCTCCTCACTGTGGTCCTCACACCACAGGAGAGCTGGTGCAGTTCATTACCTATCAATCTTGGCACAAAGCAAATGAGACAAGGTATGTATGCCTAGAGGAGTATTGGCCTATGAAATCCAAGGTATGACATCAATATATGGGCCCTGATAAACCAACTTAATTAGACTTACCAGTATTTTATCATAACTGGGGTCCAGCAATTCATGGAGTATACAGACTTAAAACATCAAGTAGTTACCTATAGCTCTGCTTTCAGTGGCTTCTCAATGGACAGAGTGCAAGCAGAGTAAAGATTTATCTCCTTTTATTTGGTGTTTTAAGTACTGGTTTTGAGATACAACAGTGATTCTTCTTTAAAGCACTTTTAAGTTTTAACATTACATGAATGTCCAGCTAGTGAACAGGGTATAACCATGTACCTAGACATGAGTAAAGTTTTGCTACAACTGTCAAGGCTTGCACCCTCTCATTTTCAATATAAAAACAGATAAATATTCAGTGAATTTTAATTTTATATTGTTCAAGTGCCTAGTTTATCTATGGTCCAAAAGATTCTTTGCCTTATGTATACTCTCAGAAATGCAGTTAAGATTTATAATATATAAACTCCATTCCATTCACTGTAAGCTTTTAACAAAATCCAAAGTCTGTTACTTGCAGGCATGAAAATCTCTCACTATTTTTTGAAGGGATTTTGAAATCTATTCTCTGTCTGAGGAAACTTTTTTCAGTCTGTTTTTATTTGGATCGCCAAGCACAAAATTGTATCTTATACTGTAAAACTGATGTTGGAGATAAATAAATACATAAATAACTTTTTTCCCTGAAAGGAGAAGCTTTATATACCCAGTTCTACCTAGGCTGAGACGAAACTTTAATTTGCAGAGGGATTTTTTTCATTAATCCTTCCCACCAGGTAGTTTGGAGGTATTCTGCAGTTTCTATGGCCAGGCTAGTCTGTTTGCTCCAACCACTTGAAAGGTCAAAAATAAACACAAATATAGATTGTAAGGTACACTGTGAATCTCTGCTTGTACAAACAAAAGTTAAAACTCTATAGCAAAAAATCCAGCAACTCTATCGTTCTCTGTTTACTACTTTTATTAATGACTTTTTTATATAGTAACAAATATAAAAATAACATTTTCATATAATAACTTTATTATTATCTAATAAAGGAATCTCACTAAGTCTCAATATTCTGAATTCTGAATTGTCATCTCGCTCACCTCCAAAGTGTCTCGCAGAGTGAGCAAGAAGTACCAGGTGTCAGGAACACTCTGTTTTAACAATATTTCTCTAAAAGTTCCGAATATTTGGTTTATCAAAAAGAGACAGCCACGGTGCCTGACAGCCAGCTCTACCATCAATGTCCATCTCGTTTTATCAACATGAAATATTCTGAAGCACAGGTATCAATTTTCCTCTGTGGAAGGAGAACAAGAACCAGTGACATCTACATTATATTAGGTATATATTCCGTGAACACTCAAACACTTCAGTGATTCAGGACTCATCTATCCTATTTTTGCCATATTTACTGGCAGTGAGCAGAGCTTCCAAAAATCATTACAAAGCCAAAGCTCTTCCATTACTGGAAGAGTAAAACAAAACCAGCAAGACCTACTTTTAAAGAAGATGTTACTGAAACTACAGCAGTATTTTTGCTGATTTTGACATATTTGGAAAGGAGCAAAAGAAGGTAATGATATGTCTGCAAGACAGTATTTATTTTTCTATTATGTTTGTTTTACTTTGTTACTTTTTGAAACTGCTACTGTGATTTTTATTTTTTTCCCCCTCTTGGGTATTTATTTTTTCACTAAGAAATAACTCATAGTATAAGCACTTGGAAAAGTGATTACAAACCCTCTACAAGATTTCTTTCTTGAAGACATGGGGGAAAAAAAAAAAATCTTTAGTCATTTGTACTGACAATTTACCTGTTTGTCCCAATGGTCAGATAGTATTAACAAATATTTTAACAAGGACATTCATTCTTTTCCTCAAAATGATCCAAGTAAATACCCTCCAAGCGATTCTGAGGTCTGTTAACAATACTTGCATTTGCCATTTAAAGCAAAAATAAATTCAAGTGAAAGTAATAAGCAATATCTATTTATAGGTCTCCGAGACAGTTGTACCAAGAATACAACATGCAACAGAATCACTTGCTGATTTATTTCTTTGGCTTATAACATCCAGTTAGGTTTTATTTATATCACACGCATATGCAACCAATTCATACCGATCTATAAAAAAGCTTATATATAGGAAAGTAAACTGTGATCTGAAAAGTTTTCTGACACAGCACAGAATATTAAACAATCTATTTTCTCTCCAGGTACTCAGTGTACAGCCTGAGCAATTTCCTCACTGAAAGGGTTGATAAACATTGGAATGGGCTGCTCATGGAAGAGGTGGAATGACTATTCCTAAAAGTGTTCAAGAGATGACTGGAGATGGCACTGAGTGCTATGGTTTAGTTGACAAGGCAGTGATCAGTTAAAGATTGGACTAGTTGACATTGGAGCTCTTTTCTAACCTTAATGATTCTATTCCCTTCAAATGTCTTGGTAACTCCTGTATTCAGGAGAATTATAACCTATAAGTATAATAATGTAATTATTCACAATATTCCACCCTCATCCCTGTTTTGGGAATACCAAGCAGTTTAGTAAGACACCTGGACACAAACGCTAAGAGGCATGAAGGGAATTCGTTGTCAAAAAATGCACCTGCCTTTCTAATTTGAAAAATTTATTACAAACACCTCTTTAAATAGATTTTTGGCTGCTCTAATAGTAAAAGTTTTAGTCCTCAGGGCAGATGCAGCTGAAGGTGGTTACCCTAAGTCAACAGCCTCTATTTGAAGATGAAATACATGTAGCTTTCATGGAGTTACAGACTTCTTTCTCAAGCTGCTGACTACACTGCTTACTGCTTCATCTGTTGTACATCATTGTCTTGGCTTCCCACTAGTTTTCTAATGGAGCACAGGTGAAGCTTCTGGCATCGGTTAACCTCCTGATTACAACTTTATATTTAGTTTTAAGTCATTCTCTTAAGCTTTGTATAATCATAAAAAAAAACCCCAAACCAACAAAAAAAACCTTCCTTCTCAGCATTAACCTCCCACATTGCCAACCACACCAAAAACAAAACTGTGGCCCCACTGATGCTGATGACAAAATTCCCAGCATCTTCCACTGAGTCAGGGTTTCACATACATTGCACTACAAAAAGTAAAATTTGTTCTTCAATGAGACTAAGAGCAGCTGTGATAAAAAAAAACCAAAAAAAACCAAAAAAAACCAAAAAAACCAAAACAAACAAACTTAAACCCAGAAAGTATTTCATCCAGTTTACCTAGCAAATTAAGAGAATTCTCTTACTAAATATTTTTCTTGTATAGTACTTACTTAGTGCATTACCACAGAATCATAGAATATGCTGAGCTGGAAGGCACACACAAGGATCATCAAAGTCCATCACAGTTTACTTTCCTATATATAATACCAAATTATAAAAAAGCTTATACATAAGAAGGTAAACTATGCACGGGACAGCCCCAAGAATCCCACCATGAACCTGAGAGTGTTGTCCAAAGGCTTCTTGAGCTCTGTCAGGCTGGTGCTGTGACCACTTCCCTGGGGAGCTGTTCCAGTGCCCAACCACCCCCTGGGTGAAGAACCTTTACCTGATATCCAACCTAAATCTCCCCTGACACAGCTTCAGGCCATTCCCTTGGGTCCTGTCCCTGGTCACAGAGAAGAAATCAGTGCCTGCCCCTCCTCTTCCCCCATAAGGATGTCGAACACTGCAGTAAGGTCTCCCCTCAGTCTCCTCTTCTCTTATACACATATATCATGTATAAACATAATAGAAATCAAGTCCTTAAATAATATAAATTATTTCAAGAGGAGTATCAGCACAATAATTTTCTCAAATGTTGTTACTAATCAGTTTATGCCTATCCACTATCTCTCACCTTTTAATGTTGTTTTTTGTTTACAACTTTGTAGAATATTAAAAGTCCATTGATACTTAAAGTTTATTATCCTTCTATGTCTCAATATTTCATAAATAGAGGAAGTTCAACCATTTGTAAGAAAAGAAAATTCAACAAATCATGTATAAACATAGTTATCTGTAGTTCTCACTAGACTGAAAGAGACAATTCTCCATGGCAGAGGGGAAACTTGTATGTTTCAAAACTCAAAGGAAGACTTAAGACATGGTTTAATGTTCAGGAAGGTACCTCTTTCCAACTTCACACAAAATTTGGCTTGCACACATACATTTTTTAAGTTTATTTTAATTTATTTTAGTTTCCTTGAGGCACTAATTAAGCCTGGCAGAAGATTATGCCTCCACAGAACTTTATCTATGCACAGAGAATTCACCAAGTAAACCTGCCAAAGGGCGAAGTTTCTTATAAAAGTACTTCCCTCACCAACACTGCCTTCCCCCCCTCCTTTGCTGTCCTTTAATTCTTCATATTCAAAGCAACATGGTTAAAACTCAGCAGCCAAAGGAGAATGAGCAGAACAGAAAAGGAGCTGGAAAATAAACTAAATCAATTGACAAGAAAACAAGATAGAACAAACTCTTCAACTATGAAATACAAGGAGGCAAGTGACATGAATGAAACATGGAACTTGGACAGAAGTAGTAGATGAAGAGCACAGGGAATGAAAATCTGTAAACACAAGAGCACATTTTTCTCCCTTGCCTAGAATGAATCTAGAAGTTTCAAATCCACTGATTCCTGTGTAGTGAGCTAAGGCATGTCTCATTTTCCGGCCTATGCAGAGGAAAATGTTCTACGGTTAGAAATGTAAAGCACTGACAGTGAGGAGATTTCATATCTGAAACTTGACAAGAAATTCACACATCTTTCTTCACAGCAAAACTCTAGGAAATAGACTCACCAGGAGGGGAGAAAGAAAGTGTAAGAAATGGTCACAGATTTGTCTCATATGACAGGAAAAGTGTATGCAAACCTGCCTTCTTTACTTGCTTTTCCACTTCAATATCATAGCTATAAACTGCTCCTTATTTAAATAGAGGTATGCTACTTAATCTGAAAGAAGTTTATTCTACAAATGCATTGGGCTCTGGGGAACAGATGAGTTCTCTGGAGAATGGTCCTTCCTTCAGCGTGTTGAGTTGCACAAAGAAGGAAATGCAACAGGAAAGACATTCAGCTAAATGTCATCATTTACAAGAGGTCTCCTCTAATTTCAGGCAAGTCCACAGCTACCACTGCTTTTCTGACTCCTTCCCTAGCATATTTAGACTCCCAGAAACACATACCTTAGGACTGAGGGGAAGGACGAAGAAGGACAGTAATTGCTCAATGTTTCACCACAGCAGTGCCTGCTTCCCTCACAACCCCTGTCCCAAACCAGCAGTGCTGAATCTCCCCCTATTTCTTTTCTCTTTCATAATTCAGTGTGGCAAGACTATCAAGTAACAGGAAGGAAAATTATTACTAGAAGACACATTTAATGGTCTGCGATTCTTCCATTCTGATCCTCCTGTACCTCAAAAGTTGCCTCGTTTTAAATGTCAGACAAACAGATGCAGCAGCAGCAGAAACAGTTCAAGTCACCCTTCTTCCCCCGCTATAAACAACTGCACACCTCTCCCACCATCAGCTGTGTTCTTGGAGACCAAATCTCACTATTCCTTCTGCCATGGAGCTTCGAAGTGGTACTGGGCACATCCTTTAGATTAACATATTAATAGCTAATCCAAATTCATTAACCAATATCCACGTGCAGAGACAAAACCGTGTCTGTTTCCCCATACTGCTCTCAGCAGGAAGAAGGACTCAGCAGGAAGAAAGACAACAGTGCTTTGGGGGTAACACTGAAGAATGACTGAGGCAACATCTGCTGTGATTTATGGAGGGAAAATTCTTGGTCTCAGCACTTGCAGCTTTCATGGAAGTAACTGAAAACTCAGCTGTACTGTGGATGGTATTTAAACTACTCCTGAAGTCTGTGGGGATCAGGAGGAAAAATAAAAAATCCCACCACACACAAAAGAACCACACACACTCCCACCCCATTAGCAGCCTGTAAGATAGAGCCAGTTCCCTGTAATTTAACTTACAACTCTTCCATCTTCATCTTTCCCTGGGGGGAAATTCAGCCCTGACCTAAACAGGCACAAATTCCATTAAATTACACTGTGACTCAATCCAGTACTGCCAGGTCACCCAATAGCCTTGAAAATATGGGTGAAACCTATTTTTTCCCTATGGGAATAACAAATCGTTACACGTTGCTGCACTATTTTTCCAAGTACATCATCATTGAATTTCTCTATTGTCTGCATGTCACTAAATTGAGTCAACACAACATTTTAAATTGGTAATGAGACCCTTGGCCACTCACCCCTTACTCCTGGTAAGGAATGATACAGGGGCCCGCTCTGCCCACAGTCAGCTGTTTCCACAGCCCAAATCACAGATCTCTGCAGCCACATGTTCACTTTCCTCATTCACAGGACTCACACACGACCTCTTCAGCAATCTTTCTTGAGAGATATAATTATTGCTTTAAGACTGCTCTCCAGGCTAAGTTTCATTAAGCCCTTGAGGAAAGAATATATTGTCTATACATTCATCCTGCAATCAATTTCAAGTGAAATCTGCCATAACTCTCATGATTTTGATAGTCTATTAAAATAGACAATATCGCCAAATAATTTATACCCGTTACATCATCACATACAGCCATTTCTAACTGACAAGGTTTAAAAGTAGCCAATGACATTAGTATAAGGTCACTTTTAGATAATTGTAGGAGGTGATGGTCAAGTGATTCTTGCCACAGTACACAATTATTTGAAAAAGCATGATTTAGAAAGTGGATAAAGGGTTTCACAAACCAGAACAAGACTACCACAATTATCAACAATCCTTTCTGATTTTAACACACATTATGCACACATAATGCAACATTACTACTTGAATGCTTCAAGATTACAGAATATTCTCCTGCTGAAAATAGTCTGTAAACAACTTCAATATCTTGCATCACAACTGGCAGGAGCACTATGAAGACTTTTTGCACACTCTTCTAGCTCTAGCAAAAACCAGAAGGTATCAATCACCCAGGTTTAACAGCAGCTGACTGAAGCCATTCATTGAGTTACTCATTGCTATCACTGTGGCCCCATGAATAAGTCTCAAAGTCTCCCCCTCCTTTTTTTGTTCCTCTGAGTGGACCCTTAACAGCACAATTTTTTTTTTTTTTCCTTTCTGAATGGCTTTGAGAGATCAGCTGGAAAGAAACACCATTAGTAAAAACAAAAGTTTTCAAAGAAAAAGTGGGAACAAAGTGGACATATTGGAGACAACTTGTGATTCATGGCCAACACTGTGCTTTGCCCCTCTCTTTACCTCAATACACTTCTCAGTTTTACTGCTGGGTGAGAGCAGGGCAGACCATTGAACTTCTCCTAGCAACCAAAAATCACTTAGGGGGGAAAAAAGGCATGTTGTCTGCTGAAAGGGAGAACAGAGATATTTGGGGTCGTACAAAGACAGACATATGTTCTTTTGCATTTTATTCTAAATTGAGCAGTTGTCAAAAAAGAGTCAGTAAATAATAACAATAATAAGCAGTTCTGGTTTACACTGATTCATATTTAATTAAATATCTGTTTTCCTACTTGTCACATTTCATTTTCCTTTAATTCAGTGTTCTGATGGTTCCTACTACTGTTTAGAGTTTTGCTTTCAGGGACATAAATTCTATCCCTGACAGTTTCTAAAGTTCTTTTCTTTACTTATATCTAGACACATTTGCAATGATCTCTCCACACAGATTTTTTCTTTTTTTTTTTAATCTAGATGTACACACAGAGAAAACTATTCTTAGGAATTAAAACACAACAGCACTAAAAGACAACTTTATCATAAGATACTCCTATTCTAAATGCTGAGATTTTACCCCATAGATAGGATTTACATGTTACAGAACACATTGTCTGATCTCATTAGGTAAAGACCACACTGCACAGTTTAAGATGATGAAACAAATTCAAGCAGAAGGAAAAAAAAGCCACAGAATTTTGTAATTCAGACATACATCTGAATAGCTAAATCACATTGACTAGCTAAAAAACAAAGCATTAAAATTTAAAATCCAGTTTGGTAACAGGACAGATGCATAGATCAAGGATAAAATGCAGCCTGCAGTATTTCTGATAGTTAATTTTTTTCCACTAGAAGTCCTTTGTTTAATAACTGTTGCCTTGACATAAACCAACTATTTTAGTTAGTCCACTGAATTCTTCTGACATATTATAAAAACATATATACAAAAAGCCCCAGCCAATTTATCACAGCACTTGTGCAGTGCATCAGGTTAAAGTCAGCACAGAGTTTAGTTCCACTGCATCAAACTACAAATTAGCGTTTTCTTGAAGCCACTCCAAACAAATCTGGACTAAAACAACTTCACAGGAAAACTTATTCACCTCATGGATAAGTGATATACAAATGACATAGCAACGATAAAAGCCTAAACATACTGAGCAGGAAACAACCCTGAAGTGTTCACAGATCACCACTCTCCTGGTAAGCATGACAGTGGTGCTTTGCTCCCCTGTTCATTCCCTACACTACCTAACCCAGCTCCTCTGCTGGCTGTCTCTCTCCAACAAGCCATGGACCTGGAATCAGGTTACTATCCCACGTTTTCTCCCAGCTGACAGTGTAATTTCTCTCTCCAGAAGACTGTCAGAGCTGGGCAGTGCTGCTGTACCCACAGGAACAATAAGCATCTCCAGGTCTTGAAGGTGACATAGTGAGGAGGAGGATGCACTCACAGATCCTTTTCCTGCAGGCTCTACTATGGAGTGACAATCCCAAAGAGATCAAGTTCTCTAGGGAAAGGCATTCCAGGTGAAGAAAACACAATTTTCCGACTAGGTCTTCGTCCAACAGTTTTGCTATGCCATTTGAATTTTTTATAATACTGAAAGAAACTATCATCCATCCTTCAGTTACAGAATTCCCTTCAGGATAAAACAAACTGTTAAAATTGACCATTCCTTTTGCCAGGATGAAGTCGTCTGGGCTACAGGACCTTGAAAACAGCACAGAATGACAGCCTGAGAACCCATGATTATAGGGCTCCTGCAGCATTAAAATACTTTTCGTAACTGCTTTTTAATTCTTGACATTTTTGCAGCAGTAAAAAAGTACCTCTGGTACCCTGGCATGAACTGTCCCTCCATTCACTATGAATGAGGAACAAGTTGACTGATGATAGTTACCTGACATTTTGGTTTCAAAAGGTTAATTTTTTTCCACTCAGTTTCTCTTGCAATCAATGGCAAGTGATCAATAGAAGTGAACCACAGCTCGCTGTGGTTTACAACTTGCTGCTGGCCATTTATTCTTTATTTATTTGTCCAATCTGCATTTATGACAGGCACATCACAGAGATGCTCTTCCCTCCTTGGCACACTGCACTGAAGCTATACAGGCAATGGCTAAATACAAATGAAAAGACCATATGCTGCAACAGACAGGGTGGCACAACCTTCTAGGTAGTCTCTAGTGAGTGACACCATACTTAGCTCCTGGCATCCCCGCTCACCCTACCAGTTCATTTCTATGTATCAGATAAAACAGACTGTTCTCCGAACTAATCTGAGAAAAAATGAGGAAAGAAAGTAAAAGCAAGATATAACAAAGTATAAAGTAGCACAATGGCAGGTCCTTCACTGTCATCAGACTGAAGAATTCTGCTGGAAATGAAGTGGTACAACAAAGACTCACTGATAAGGGTAATTCTGCAAGCAAACACCACATATCATTACGGTTGCTCCATATCAAGCTTGGAAGAGTGTCTTGTGCATTGAGCACCCGAAAATGATGAGGAATGAATCCGAAGATATTTTGCATTCTTCCAGTCATCCCTCAGGGAGGTAGAACTGAAGGAGTATCCCCACAAGCACAACAAATAATAGCACTGAAAGTCTGCAATAGCACCTGCATGCACACAATCTTGATGGGTTACAAAATACACACTGGAATCACCAGATAAGGGTGACCTTCAGTTATCAGCAAGCCAGAGACACAACAGCTCCTGGTAGAAACAGCAAGGCAAACAAGCAACAAGGAATAATGTCTGCCAACCTATCTAGTACATAAGCGGAAAGTTCTCTCACAACCCAGTTAAACAGATGTATTAACTCAGGGATCTGCATATAATAACTATTATTTAGTTAGTTTACCCCAAAAAAAAAAAGAAAAAAAAATGCTCAGGGAAAAAAAATTAAAAATGACTGGGGGGAGAGTGGTAAAGAGCTTAAAGTTCAATGCCCATGCACAAGATACTTCTGCCAGAACAATGTTTAGATGAATAACCTCACTTCATATTTGTCCAGAACCCAGACATGAATATCAATAAGCCTTGGCCATCAGAGCACAGCAGCTCAATATAAGTATCAGCAGGTTATTACATGGGTACTACTGGTTAGTTTGTCCATTGTTGTTCATATATTTATTGATGAAGGCTATTATTTTAATAAAAGTAAGAGAACATCTTGGATCTCTTCCATGGCAGCAATGCCAAGATAAGCTGCAGAGATGGAATTAAAAAGCCATTTTTTACTTGGTGAACTTTTGGCTTGAAGAAACGTTAAGAATGCGTATCTTTACACACACAACATAGCACAAGAATCAGCTTTTTGGTTTCAATGCGAAACTCTGCTCTAGTAGAGAGAGCACTGTAGGAATGAGAAAGGAGTGAGCAAAACTGAGGCATCAATATGCACGTGTACCCTCTAGTATTAATGTAGTTGTTGTAGTATTGCATGTAACAACAACCCAGCTTCATCTTGGAGCAAGATTATGATGACAGTAAGCCAGGGTAACATCTCCTGCTTTCACAGTGTTCAACTCAATAGCAGACCTCTTACAGATTTCAGTGGTGCAGATCAGAACCTAAATTAATGGGCCTTATTTAATTACCCACTGTAAAAGTTATTAACCATGGGTGATTAGCAGTTATTTTGTTAAGGAAACAGTCTGAGGTGAGGACAACACTAAACTCAATCTTCTATCCGTCCATATAACTTCAAGGGCAGAGAGTCCACAAGCTACAGTACAAATCGGGTGTGAGAGTCAAGATGGTGACACTTAATATACATCTGCAAATCTCTGTTTCTATACAAATATTTTGCATGCAAACGTCTTATAACTAACAGTCCACACGACTATCCTGCATAAAAGGAATCCACAACATTCTCTCTGAAGTAGTGATTTAAGATTTTTAAGATCAGATTCCATACCCATCCATGTACCAAAACAAATTGTTTTGAACATACAAAGCATGTGTACTGTCAAAGCATAACTGCAAGAAACCTCATGTAACAATAAAAGGGTATTGTAAAAATTCAGCAGTTACATGCAAGAAATGTCTCTTCAGTCAGAACCAAAAAGCCAACACATTTCTTTATTTATTTGGCAAGAGCAAATACTCGCTTTCTTTGGCCTTCTTGGGGAATAAAGAGATTTCTATAGAAATAGTAGAAAAGCACACCAGTAGTGGAGCCTCTTGGCAAGAAACAGCATCAATATGATCACTAAGTATCCTCCCCAAGGTTGGTGTGAGAGGTGTGAGCCAGATGGCAGCCACAGGAAGAGCAACCTCTGCCATGCCAGCTGAGATAACAGATAAAACCTGACAGCAGCGTCCTCTTAGGTGGCTGAAACAGAATGCACAGAACCTGTTAGCAATCTATTTAGCCCAGATCAATATTTGAATAGCAATTCAAGGGTAACGAATGGCTAAAAAGCCATTGCATACTCTTCAGTAATTTCCACTAAATGGTTCAGCAGCGGACAGAGCACGTCTCGAATTTAGGGCTACGAGCCCATGCAGCATTGCTATGGAAAAGCGACTCCTGGAAATGGAGCTGTCTGGACAGACTAGCCAAAGCCTCCTTTTCCTCTCATCACACTTTTTGGCACATCTCTTTGATACTTTTTATGCATCCTTAAAAATGCACTTAAATTCTTTTGTCTACTTTTAAGGTTGCATATCTTTAGCCTGCATTGCTAAAACTTAAATCTTCCTGAGCAGCATCAATCTCATCATTCCAGAGAATTCCTAATGGAAAGATTATTGTAGTCAGTGCAACTCACATAAAGGCTTAAAACTCCCTAATTTCAACTTTTCAGAATGATTTGTGGAGTATCAGACCTTTTGCAGAGCTCCAAATTAGCAAAGACACAAACCAAAGCCCCTGGATTATCATATTACTTTTCAAGCAAATCCATCTCTGGAAGTTCAGTGACAGGATTCCCTCACTGCTTATCTTCTGCACATAAAAACATATTGTTGCAATGACAACTTATGGGACAGGAAGTAAAGAAAGCAAAATCTTAAGACTAATTCAGCAAAACCTGTCATCATAGGCACAAATTCATCCTTACTCAGCAAAGTTTTAAAGCGTATTATTAACTTGGAACACGTGTTTAAATTCTTATTAACTTCAGCAAGACTGTGTCTAAGAGATGGAAGCACTTAAATGCTCTGCAGATTTGGGTCCTATGGAAGAACAAGGCAAAAGAAACAAAACTGCAGACTCTCCAGAATTTGACTCTCAAAGCATTAAAATGCACACATTCCACAGAAGCAAAGGTTATCCATCAACAGCAAAACTCACATGAGAGATCAAGACCCTGTCAGCTCAAATACTCACTGGAAAAATATACTCCAGCTTTATATGTAAGCCATGTTCTCCAACAGGCAACAGGGACCTGCACAAGGCCACAGATGTGTAGTTCATCGGCATGAAGAAATAAAAATAATTTTAAAAAAATAAAAAGGAAAAGAAATACAGAATGTTTCAGCCACCATACCACGTCAGATGCACGCTTTTCATTAAGTGCTTTTGAAATATATTAATATGGTGATAAAATGTTGTTTTTACAGAATTATTCTCGTATATCTTTAACACCTTCACCCATTCAACAGTATCACACTTGCAGTTTTCCAGGGACTAAAAGCCAGCTCTGACATAAAAGGTTGTCATTTTCATTGAAAGTCCTTATGAGTCCTACCAGGCCAGGGTCTAGCCCACCAAAACCTGTGTTCAGGTCAGTTGTTACCTTTTCTGTTAATATTTGTTCTTTTAAACATCATTAATTATTGGAAGAAAGATAACAAAACACATAACAATGAAAGACCAATCAACTGAACACTATTAAAAACCCACATGTAACTCTTTTAGCCACCCTAGTGGCTTACTTTAGGGTGCAGACTCTGTCTAGTGGGGTGTTTTGTTGTTTGTTTGGGGGAGTTTTGTGTGTGTGTTTTGGTATTTGGTATTTTTTGTGTTTGTTTTTTTCTTTGTTTGCTTTGTGTCAAGAACAATAACCAAGATTGATAGCTAAAGAAAAAGAGAATTGAAGTTATTCCCTCATCAGAGTGCAAGAGCGTGGGCAGTGTTACAGGAAAATCAAAAGCACAGTAATAAAAACCCTAAAATCTACATAGTGTATGTAGCACGTGTTTTCTGCCACTTTCATTGAGCTGTGCCATTTTCAGCTGTCCTGAAACCATGGACAGCAAAAATAACTTCAGAAGAAAAAAGTTATCATTTTGATCTATACTGCTTTTGAATCACTAAATAAAACTAAACTCAGACGGAAAAGGATGGCTAACATGCCTCAAATGCTACAGTTCTACGTCTGGACCTCTTGCCAAGAGAACAAACAAAAACACAAAGCCAAACCCAACAACAAAACCCCTTAAACCCAGAAATGCACTTAAGAGGTAACTTTCAAACACAGAAAACAAACCAAGGACCTATTAAACAAGAAGTCTGTTGGGTTTTGCCTTTTATTCTTAAACTAATGGTGCTGATGTTGCTAGAGATCCTTTCAAAGCAACTAGTGGTACATGTCAGCCTAAGATGTGATCGTAATTACTATGCTTCTAAAGAGACAAAAGCACTGTGTGCCAAGCTTGCCTGCCAGTATTTCTTCAAAGCTGCTTGTTAGTCATTTCGACAATAACAGCTTATATCTACTTGGTCATGATGTGCTACCCACAAAGCTCTTTATTTATTTATTTCAGAGAGTTGTTAATGTAGGCAAACTTGACAGTCTCCACAATATCTTCCCACAAAAGGAGAGTATCACATATATTCCGGGCAGCTTCTTGGCCTTTTTTTTCTGATGGGCCGGCTCTAAATAAGCTGAGCGCTTCACCTGCACCGCCCCACCCTCATAAGGCTAAACCAGAACAAAGGTTCTACATGTGTTCCCCATGACAAAACTCGAATAAATTATGTCGTGCTCCTGTCGTTCCAGCAAGCTGGTTAATTGCATTTGTTTCATGTATCTCCAAACAGCCTGGTACTTTAATTACACGCTGTAACACCAAGGTCCTCTGATTGACTCTGTCACTTCTACTGGGCACTTTAATTGTATTCCTTCTAGCTACATACAATTTTAAACACTTACTAATAATTACATTTCTATGACCTGATGTTTGTACACAAAGATACCTCCAATATCAGTGGTCTTAAAGTTAAGGATCTTTTGTTACAGCAAGCAAAAAAGAGCAAAACATTAAAAAAATCCCTGCAAAACTATGACTGCACTGATAGACATAAATGTTCTATTAAATCCTTTAACAATTCAAACTTCCCCTGTTTAGTTTAGCATACAGTAAGTGGAAATTTTCTTATCGACTGACCAAACTGAACATTAAACTGCAGAGCATATTATGCACCCAAGGTAAAACTGTATTTGAATCGGTCCCTCTGCTATTTTCCCTCCCTTCTTGCTACGGGGTGGTGGAGAAACACCCAAAGCAGCCTGTGACTGCAAACAATAAACCCCGAGCCCTTGCCTCGGGACTGATACAGAAAATGCTGTGAACAGCTTCTTGGAACAAAATTTGCTCTGACAGATAGGCAAAAACACCCAGGGTCCCAGACACTGCATTCACCTCAAGCCTAAAGCACTGTTTAGAGGTGGAAATACTCAATGCTAGCTGGGCTGCCGAGCATTTGGCGCCAGCACACCCTCTGCAGAGCTGGATGTTCGCTCCTAGTCGTGCGCTTGAGCTGCTCTAGTGCACCCACCGCCTGTGCAGCAGCACAGCGCCCACCCCTACTCTGAGAGGCAATTTACCCTTGCACTGAAGTTCTCGCCCTGCTAAACCGTACTTCCCCAAGATGATAATTTACAGCTCCCCATCCAGTACTTAAACTCGAAACCACAAGAAACGTTACAGAGCACACCCAAAGGAGGGGGGGCGGTGTTCATAAGGAAACCCACCCTTTCCCCAGACGTCGCTAAGCTTCATGCAAACCCTCCCTCCGGGAAGCTCGCAATGAGGATGGAGCAGCTGATGGGGAGCCGCTGCCGCCCCACCTGCCCGGCGCGGCGGAGAGGGGCGGAGGCGGAGCGGGGGGGGCGNGTGGTCGGGGCCGCGCTGCCGCCGCCCCGCGCTCCCAGCCCGCCTCCCTCCTTCCCTCCCTCCTTTCCCTCCCTTCCTGCCGCTCGCCAGCGCCGAACGAGGCGCTGAGGGACTCTGGAAATCCGCCAGTCCGCCTCACCTGGAGCCGAGGCAGGGCTAACCTAGTTATTTCATCAGCTGGCTCTCCCGCTGGAAAGTTTAACAATAGAAGGCGGCAAAGTAATACCAGCTACAACAGCTCTCCGCTTTTCTTTTCCCCTTCCCGCTCCCCACCCCCAAATAAAAGATTTATCACGGTAGTTTTTTACTCTTTGCTCCCCACCTCAAGCTGACATTCTTCCATTCATAAGCTGCTTTTCCATTAAGTTAGGAGACGGGAAGGGCTGCTTACTGAAAACGTACATTCTCCCTCTTCCGATCCCTCCCTCCCCAAATACCATTTTTATACCAGGAACAAACTTAGGGCTCTGTAACGTTAAAGCTTATAATGCCATCCATGTGCTGTCCCAAATCAAATTCAGATGAAGGGGATTTCTGCACAGAAATGACATATCTAAAATAAGCGAACTTACCATAGACTTGAAAAAATGCAAATCCGAAGAGCAGGAGTGGCGTCAGCAGACCCATTTTGACATATTAAAAACAATCCCGATCGCTTGCGAGACCAATTCCACAGAGATTAAAAAAAAAAAAAAAGAAAAAGAAAAAGAAAAAAAGGAAAGAGAAAAAAAATAAAGATAAAAAAAGAAAAAAGTATCCAAAGCCAGTAAGAGGTAGGTCCAAAAGTTTTCAGTTTCCTAGCAGCTACTTAAAGTGGAAAGGGAAATCTTCAATTCAAAAGCTGGAGATGCAAAGGTCTTGAATGTGACACTTTTAGATCCATACAGATTAGAGCAGCAGCGAGTCAGCTCCGAAGGCTTCTGCTTTGCACACACGCTCCTTCCTAAATTCCCACCAATCCAGCCCAAGCAGAGGAATTATTCAAGTGTGTCTAAGACTCTCTTTAGGATCCATGGCAATCCAAAAGCAAGCTCTTTCTTCGGAAGACAAGGAGAGACTGAGAAAGGACCTGATTCCTAGAAAGTGCTCCACAAACTTCCCGGCACTTTGCAGGAAAACCATTGGTTTGGTTCGGCTATTTTGCCTTCCTCTCGCCCTCCCCCTACCCCTTTCTCTCTCTCCCTTTCTCTCCCCAAATCAGTTCAAGCTGCAGAGTTTCTCACTTAACTTCCATAATAGGAACGCCCAGGCAATGTGCTACTCGGGAGGGGAACGGCTGGCTTTCTCAGCATCCCCTCGAAAGAAATATAATTATAATGAAAAAAAAAAAAGAAAGAAAAAAATAAAGCCGTGTCCCCTACACCTCCCTCCTCACTGGCAGCGGAGCGGGAACTGTTGGAGGGCAGGACCCCGGCGCGGTGCCGTGGCTGCTGCCGAGCGGTGGCAGCGGCGGGGGCTGCGCGGAGTTCGGGGCTCTCCCGCCGCCGCAGCTCTCCCGGGCGGCCCCGGAGTCCGCCGCTCCTCTCCTCGCTCCGCTCCTCTCTCCCCTCCTCTCCCGCCGCCTCCGCCTCCCGCCGCCGCGGACACACCGGCTGGCAGGGAGAGGGAGGAGAATGAGCGCGGCTCCCGCGGCTGCCTGGGGAAGGGAGGCTGCGGGGTGTGGACTAAACCACTGCGCTCCACACCCACGCGTCCCTCTCTCTCTCTCCTCCCGGGGTAGGGAGATGGGGACGGCGATGCCAGCAGGCAGCCGCAGGGCTGGGAATCAGGCTCGCTGCCTCCCCTCTACAGTTGGGTGTAGGTAGGATTTACATGATTGCTCCTCGCCGCTTCCCCTTTAATGGGCAGCTAATTTTTCGGTAAGTGATTTCATGGAACTGTTCGCTAATTATTCATTTTCCCTCTCGCGCGCA
>VWZT01011248.1:0-21085 GCA_013397055.1 Pachycephala philippinensis
AAAATTAAATTATTTAAATCATTGAATTAATATTAAAATTAAATAGCTGTGTAGAACTGAATGTTTTACCCCTTAAAAATATGGTTTGCAAAAAATGGCAGGGTGAGGACTCACCCATTGCAGCATCTTGTTGTCAGTCTGAAATGATATTCTTCTTAGGAGGATTGAGTTTAATGTAATTTGGGTAGTAGAATTCCTTTAAGACCATTGCCTACTGTGATGGGCATGTTTTCCATGTAGACAAAACGGTTCATTAATTTATTTCACAGGGTATTCCTTAAATGACAATGAGTTCTATTGTTTGACAATCGCATTTTGAATTAACTGAAGAAAAAGAAATATTTCTTTTATAGGGTTACTGGGGTCCAAAAGCCATGATTGCAACACAGGGACCACTGCAAGAAACTATCTCTGACTTCTGGCAAATGGTGTTCCAAAGAAAAGTCAAAGTCATTGTGATGCTGACAGAGCTGAAGGAAGGAGATCAGGTGGGGGCAGTGTCTGCACGCTGACATATTGAGTATCCTCCACATGCAAACAAAACACTGCACTGCACTCTCTCACTCCCTCGCTCCGCTTAAGTGTTTTGCACAGCATGAGGAATTTGCGTTCCCAATATATTGTGCTCTATCATTTACCTACTTAATTTACTTTCTAATGAAGTTTTGAGGGAAAAGTGTATGATGCTATGTTTTAAAATACAGTGGAACTCCTACTTTGAAGCTAGTAAAATCTGTAAGTGCACGTGGAAGGCAAAATCGAAGGAGATTTGAATGGTAATCACTGACTTGTACTTTTATCCATTTTAGGAACTCTGTGCACAGTACTGGGGAGAAGGAAAGCAAACGTATGATGGCTTAGAAGTTCAAATGGCAGATGTCAATTCTGGTCCTAGCTACACCATACGTGCATTTGATGTTACACATCTGAAGGTAAAAGTTTCTTTGCGAATTCCAAAAGGAGGTTTTCAAGGAACTTTTAAATTTAAAAACAAATTTTTAAACTTAGCCTCAAAAAAGAGAAGAGACAGTTCCTACTGCAGTTACCTCCTGCTCTAAGAAATGGAAATATTTTTCTCTTCCAGACCAGCAATCATGAGAAATGCTATAAATTATCTTAAATCCTATAAATTTAAAAATTATCTTATAAAGGCTATAAGTTATAAATTTAAGTAAAATAAATTTAGTGAGTTGCTGAGATGGTGGGAGGGGAGTCTCAGATCAGCTGTCTTTTGTACTTCGAAAAAGCTTGGATGTCTACCTACCTCATATTCATGAGGTAGAAATATCACCCTGCAGTTCCTCAGGAATATAATTCTTCCTTTGTAAATCAGCAGCAATAGAGTTACTATGTGAATCCGTATTTTATCCTGAACATTAACCACATCTCCACTGCTGTTTTGCAGACAAAAGAAATTCAGAAGGTGTATCAGTATCAGTACCATAAGTGGAGTGGCTGTGATGTTCCAGAAAGCCCCAAAGATTTAGTCAGCATGATTGTCAACATCAAACAAAAGCTTCCAGCCAGACCAGTGACCGAGGACAGCAGGAGAGCCCGCAGTGTCCCACTCCTTGTCCACTGCAGGTGGGTCTCAATCCAGCACACACATTCACCTAGCTCTAAGTTCTGGGTACACACAGCAACCATAATTTTGGGATGCTTATCTTTTCTCACAAGCCTTTCCACGTGTCTGGAGACTCAATTCCCCCTAGAAGATTCCTTGAATTGCTCAAGCTTGACCTTTTGAATTGTAGTGATGAAAAGCAAGCACACTTCTCTTGGGCAACTGTTGGCACAGAGCAGGTGCTATGAGCAGCTGCTCTTGGCTGGTGCACCTATTTTGTGGGGAAAAGTTAGGTCAGAGTGCACTTTTGGGATACACTAGTGAACGTTCAGTAGAGTTTTTAGGATCATCTCTTGCTCTAATATAAAAGTTCACTTTTTTAGGACCATTTCGGGGAATAGCCTTGCATGCCATCCAAACCAGAAGATAATCCTGCTAACAATAGTTGAGACTGCAAGTCTGACATTTTGAATTTCTCTCTTCCCCTTAAGTGGTACTTGAGATCCAGGCAGTTTCTAGATAAACAATGTCCTGTGTGAGTCCTACACATATACTTGTGACAATTTCAGTCCAGTAAAAAATGCTTTGGAAATGCAAATCAGTATAAAGGCTTTAAAATATATCTAGCATTTAGTCAGAAGACTTCTGATTTTACATTGTAAATTTACATGTACATTTTACATCATCTTCTAGTGATGGATCACAGCAGACTGGTGTATTTTGTGCTTTAATGACCCTCTTGGAAAGTGCAGAAATAGAAGAAGTAATAGATGTTTTCCAAGTAGTAAAATCTCTTCGTCGCACCAGGCTGGGAATGGTCTCCACCTTTGTAAGTAGATTTTGTGAATTAACAGAAAAAAAGATGAGATTACTTATCATGGTCACTAATATCCTCATAACCTTGGGCATAATTTCTGTATAGGGAGCACTGATTCTAATCAGAACATTCACACTCACCACCATTTGGGCATTGGCCCTTGCTGATAGGAATGAAGGAGTCTGAGATGTCCAGAGCTGCAATTCTGTACCACTTTTGGAGAAGGGTGTAGAGTATAAAATTACAAATAGCGTAAATTGCTGTTCCTGCAGTTGGTTCATGATGTATGTGCAGTGTCCCTTCTGCAGCTGGGAGATGAACTCCATTTGCAGGCTGGCAGCCACTGAGTGTTTTGTTTCCATCACTGCAGAGGAACTGTCTCTGTGCCATATTCACATGAAGTCAGAATAAACCATAGGAAACACACTCTCTATGCCAAAAACTCTGGAAACTGCTTCATATGCAGTCTTGCTTGTCCAGCTACATGCTACATGTCTAAAATTTAGGAGAACAGAGAAAGAATGGATTAATTCTTGGGCTCTGAGCATTCCATTCCCACTAACTTCTTCTCTTTATTTTTAAGGAACATTACCAGTTTCTGTATGACACCATTGCCAGTACCTACCCTGCACAGAATGGACAGATAAAGAAGAGCAGCCAGCAGGAAGATAAAGTTGAATTTTGCAGTGAAGTAGGAAAATCCGATCAGGAAGCTGATTTGATCACAGCTGATCATGCCACACCACTGCCAGAGGAAAAGGAGCCACCTGAAACGTGTGATGATTCTAAGGCTGCAGATAGCACTAAGGGAACAGAAAGCTCTACAAATGGCCCCACAACTCCAGTTCTATCTTAGAGATAGACTAAAAAAAAGTGCTTTTTCACATGCAAAAAATCTTGAGCAAAAGGAGAGGTATAAGATTTCTTCCTCTTCCCACTTTTTTAAAAAATTGAAAATGTTTAGTTATTTCAGTTTTTGAAAGGTACAATTTTAAAGGAATACTTGAAACTTGTAGAGAGTGACAAAGAACTGTGGCAGTTTAATTTTTTGTGTAGATTTGCATTTAATCCTTTTTCAGAAACCTTTTCACTATTTTTATACTTTTCCTTTTAAAAATATGTACAGTGTAATACTACGCTGAGCAGTGCAAAGGAACATTTTTTATTTCTGTAATGAGGGAAAAAGCAGTTCAGAACAAGAGTATTGTGTTTCAAGAACAGGTCTGCCCTCAAAACTACTAGCAAGTAAGTGAACCTATTGGTAAGCATATATTCTAGTATTTCAGGAGTAATGAGAGCATTAATGATACTCTTGGGACTTGGGTGACCTTAGCAAACAGTTTTAAGAGCTTATCGTCTACATCATGTGGCAATTCCAAAGAATTCAGACTTACAAAGGGTGTATAAATCCTCCCATATCAATGTGGAATAGAAAATCCTGCATTTTTCTGACTGTCCTCAAGGTGTCCTTATTGCTCCATATAGATTATCTGATGTTCCAGACTCAGACTCCTATAGGCGTTTGGAGAGTGGCATTTGAATCATTGCAACAGTTTTGATGGAAAACACATCCTGTTTACTCTTAGAGCTTAAAGTACTGAGTGCTTGCACATTTCTTATGCTTACTTTTATTTAAAGGACTACTTCCATAATGCCTCCAACCTTTTTTCAGAATTGGAAAATACTTTGATAATTTTCCTCAAAACTTGTAGATTTTAATTGGTACAGGATTTTTTTTTTCATAATGATGTTTTGTATGTTACAATGATGATATTTTTACTATTTCTTGCTGGATTTTAGCCTACTGTTTTTAGAACAAATAAAAAAGATAATTAATAGTTGACAAGGTGAAAATTATTTTGTTCTCTAGTACTATGGAAACTGATCATTTACTTCTAAATGTATAAATTTGCACTGTCCCATACATGGATAAAATTTACAAATGTCAGTAGGAAAACACATTTAATTCTTATAAAACTGTGTGGGTACCCAGGTAAGTGTCATGACTCTCTCAGAACACAGGAAAGAGGCTTCATTTTATTTTGCTTGAAGCCATTAAAGGAACAGTCATGCAACAGATTCAGTGCTCCAAGTTTATCACTGCTTATTCCTCATTTCTCATTACCAAATGTAATTGAAAATACTTAGAGAGCTGTCTAAACAACATGTACAGTCACACTTGCTTAAAACCCTAATTTAATTGTGCTGTTAGCCCAGATCAAGTATTTCATTCACAATTATCAGCTCAGACAAGTGCTTGCTGGCAGTCTTGCTTTAGAAAGTGGCAGCAAGAAGACACAGAGCAGGGGGATTCCCCTTGGCTGTCAGCTGACCTCCCTTTTCAGCAAGGACTTGTGTTAGGTGATAAACTAACAAAGCTGGAGGGGGTCATTTGTGGAGGGAAAGCCCTAGGGTCTACCTGGGAAGATCATCTAAAAGATATTGTAGGCCCAAAATCTGTTGGCTAGTTTTAAAGGAACTAAAAACAAAATTGCAGATTTAGCATACCTTGAAGATTAAAAGTGTAAAGAGCCTTGGATGTAGATTAGTTCACTGGTGTTCATTGCATGTCAGAAAACAATTAATTTATTTTCCTTCTTTTAAGATTTGCCAACTGTAAAGCCTCTCTAGATAGTTCAGCTAGTAAAATAAAGAGGTGAGTGCTGCTGTCTAATCTAAGGCTGTGGAGACAGAGTCACACTTTTAAGAATGACTGGACGTGTTTCCCAAATCAAAAATGACACCAAACTTTTCTTGTTTTAAATCTGAGGGCACTCATATACTTCAATTCCTTGAAAAAAGATTCTTATGGTTTTTAAGCTCCTGTAGCACCAAGCTGTAAAAACCTTGGGTGATTTTGGTTTGTTTAATTATTTTCTAGAATGATTTCAATGTTCTTTTGCTGGTATTTTTTAAAGAGAAGAATGCCAAGTTAACTCTAGATTTGTGCATGTACTTTGAAAGAGAAGTCCTTAACTGATTTAAATTTTCCTTCATGCACATCTTCATTATTAAAGAAATGGAGCTTTACACTGCAACTGCCCTCATGTGCCTAGTGTGAACCACTTTTGCAGTAAAGTTCCTTACAGTCACAAGGAGATAAACTGAGCTCTTGGCTTTTAATTATTTTCAAATTAAAGAACATATTGTAGAATTAAACACCAGTATGATTATTGAAGGAGCCTGTCTTAACACAGTTTAGAAGTTCTGGTTGCTTCCAGGAACTCTCCATGTGTGTGCCAGGGATGCTTTTTGCCTTCTCTTGTGTCCATTTCTTTCCAAACATCCATGAGGTGGTGACACAGAGCTTGTAGAAGGTGGTCCTTATGCTGGGTGCTCCAGTCACTTGCCTTATTGACTTGTAGGATTAATTTCAGGTTCCCCAGGAACACGGTGAAACATTTCACAGGTGAGACATGAAGCCCAAGCTAGTAAGATCTGCTAGGAACAGCTTTGGCTCTGTCAGGGCAAGAACAATAGTGTAGCACACTGGAGACTTGGCATAGCCTGAAAGTTGAGAAACAGTCTCAGAGATGAAAAATGTTTATCTCATCAAGTACAGCTAAACCACAGAAAGCCTGCTAACCACTGACTCAAGCTGAACGAGCCACTCTTGGAGCATGGTTTAGAATCTGAACTCCAGGATAAAAACAACTAAGCAACAGATGAGCTGAGAGAGGACTTTGAGCAACAAATGAAGGTAATCAAGTGTTTATGTGACCAGAGCAACTGGATTTCTCCCACAATTTTCTGGGTAGATGGTGACATAAAGGTGGGTATGTAAAAATTACAGTGCTGTGTTAGCAGAACCCCATGTGGGAAGATGGGGGAGAGGAAGAACCCCAGAGTCTACCCAAGACTCTGCTCAGTCAGGTAACTGCAGTGAGGACTGTGCATGTTTACTTTTGTTCATTTTTTTCCTGTTTCTTGTGCTCTGTAATGAACAGAGGCAGTTATATTGAAACCTTTCCAGAGGCTGTACGTTGTGATGCAACACAAAACAGGGCCAGCACACAGAGCTGCGGTGGTCGGGGTTCCATGAGATGGCAGAAGCCCTGCTGCCCTCCCACACCCCAGCTCCCCCTGCTGGCTTTCTGCTCCTGCAGGGTATGTTTGTGCCTCCTCCTTTCCCACCCACACGTGCAGCCAGTGGCCATGAACTCGCCCTCTCCAGTTCCAAGCCGGCTGGTGCTGCCGGATCACACGCTCCAGTGGCACTGAACTCACTCCCACTGGAAAGGGAGGGCATTCAGCCCCTTGCTCTGAGCTGGGGCTGGGGGGAGCTGGTGGCCACACGCAGGAGCCGAGGGTCTGGACAGCCCTGGAGGGTCCCCACCTGTCCCAGCCCTCTGCTCCCGGTTACTCTGAGGACACCTCCTGTGCAGGAGGGCTGCTGGGGGAGTGAGGCAGGCAGTGAGTTCTGGGCTCTGCTGCAAACCAGGAAAGCCGGGTGAAATCTGTAATGAGAGGCACAAACTGCACTGGGTAGTGGGTCTGAGCCACAGGAAGTGCTGGAGCTAAGAGTTACAAAGGGAAGAAAAATACTACCATCATCAGCTGTTTGTGTGAGACAGCAAAGAAAGTAAAGGGAGTAGTGGCTCCAGACAGGTGTTTCATTAAGCAACAAGTTGTATGCTTTATTTAACATTCCTCAGAAAAACTCTCCAGTAGCAATGCCTATCTCTTTGACAAGGCATCTTGCTTTTGTAAAGGCCCAGGGGTTTTTGACATGGCACATTCTACAGACTGCTTCTAAAAGAATATCAGAAATTCCCTGATGGCTCTACACAGCTGTACTACAGCTACTTTTTCCATAGTGAAGCAACTGTTTGCCAAGGACTGTCATGCTGGTTTTAGGCTACGGAGAACTACAACAGAAAAAAAGGAAGTTTCAGTTACAGAATACAGAACATTTCTATATACATCAGCTCTGCTTCAGAAAAAACTCAAGTCTTCTGATAAATATCATCCAATTATTTGACAGGTACAGCAACAGAGAAAAGTTTTGTACAAAAGCTTTCTAAGTCAATCTGTCTTTTCAATGCAAAAGAAAGAAAGGTGACTACAAAAGTACCATACAAGTTGATGCTCAAAGTGTGATAAAAAATTATTTAGGAAGAATACTTAGTGCAAGTTATAGTAAAATATTAGTCTCATTATTTTAGCTTTAAATAGTTACATCGTCAGACTCAGGATTGCCAACATCAGCAATGCATAATATTACTAAACTTTTTAAAATTAAGGTAATAAACCTTTTTCAGAGGAATAGGTCTAGATCTATTTACAGTCTCTTCGATCCCACATCTGTGCAGTGCCACGGCTGGCAGTGCTAATGTAGTCATAAGTGTGACTGTCTGACACACAGAGGGAAAAATAAAAGGAAGTTTATTTTGGATCAGTTTCAGCGCTCAGATTCAAATTTTTGCATTTGGAGATGAACCCTCCCGATAGCCTGACCTTGCCTGGCAGTCAGCTGGGAGTCAGAGCTCGCACATGTCAGTGCTCCACAGAGTCCTTGGGGAGGCCCTTGTGTATTTTCAGAGCTTCCCAGCAGGCTGTGCTGAAACTCTTCAAACGCCTTTTGCTCACTTCCGAGCCTCCTGCAGTGCATCCAGCTTGCTCCATTTCAGCAACATGGAGCCATTTGAGGTAATGAAGATGGCATTTGTTTATGCAGCACTGCAGAGCTTGTGTCTCCCCAGGACCAAGCTCCAGTTCAGACGCAGTGCGTGTGTGTGCGTGTGTGTGCGCATGCATCGCTCATTGCCTCAAGTGTGGGATTCCATTCCCAGCCACAAATCCATGAGCTGCTGATTTGGCAGCTGCTTGCCTTAAAGAAAGGAAAATAGGAGAAACAGGGATGATATGGTGGGCCTGCACTTTTTTTGTGGGGCAGTGCAGCTGGTGGTCTTTATAATAGTGGTTTTCAGAGATGAATTTGCAAAAAATCAGTTACAGGTGAGGTGCAGGAGACTGCATGGCTACAGAGCACTGGTGTTGTCACAGTCTAAATCAGCACTGGCATCAGTGCCTACCAAATACGTATTTGTCAGCTTTCCTGATGTTGCAATAGAAGTCAGTGTGCATGTTCTTCAACTGCAGAGAAAAATGGTAAAAAAATGGCAATAGAAAGTTACCACTGGAAGATGGTGTTCTTGCCAAATGCAGACATTTGGCAAGAAATGTCAATTTTCAGGGTTTTTTTCTTGAAGAAAAGAATAATGAATAATTTTAATCCTATTTTAGTAATGTTAATATGTCTGTTTGAGAATAACAATATCTTGTTCTATGTTTAGTACTATAGTTCCTTTTACTCTTGCTACTTTCTGAAATACTTAAATATATTATTTTTAATATATCATTATGTCATTGAAACCACTTCAAGACTAAAACAGTTCAGTATCGTTAAGTGTTTCCTTTTTCTAGGCTGCTTTCTTAATATAATTTCTATTCAGCAATAAAATGAAATTCTGACTTCATATATTGATTTAGCATAAATAAAATTCTCACAGAACAGGAATTCAATTTCTTAAATGGCATTAGTAAATTATTCCATAAAGAGTTATGTCTTCTTTCAAAGAGAGCAAGGCATTTCCACTATCAAATAACACCTTGCTCTGCTCCAGTCACAGCAGAAAGACTCGCAGGGCAGACAAGGCTCACAGCCGCCTTGCAGAAAGCTCTGCTCTCATCTTTACAGTCTGATTTGCTGAAGTCTGACTCTTCCTTCTGTAGCTTTTGCTTCAGTTACTGAACTGTGATCTCTTTCTATCTGAATAATTGTATCAGCTTCCTAGGTTTTCTTATTTGGAGGCTCCAACATTTCATTGGCTCGAAGAGTTATCTGTTTTCCACAACAGCCTTCTGTTTCCATCTCCCAGTCCAGTCCTATCCCCATGCTCCCTGCCCCTTTCCCCACATCCTGGGGGGTGCCAGGAAGCAGCAAGAGCTGTCTGCCCTGGCAGGGAATCAGAGCCCAGCTCGAGGGCGAAGCAGGGGAGGGACAGCCCCTGCATGGACAGTGTCCCAGTGCTCCAGCAGGGAGAGCAGAGCAGGGCTGGGACAGTGACCAGCCTTAGCTGTGACATGGTGCACAGCCCCATGGGCCCTGCCTTACTGCTTCTGAACAGTGATGGTATTTTAGGTCTTGTATGTGTAGATGACAGAAAAACTACTGATTCCTGTAAGATCAATGCCACAGTTACCAACTGAATATTTGTACTAAAACTCTAAATTTTATTGAGAAAAATTATTAGTTTGGGATTTCCTGTGCAGGTAGAGGTGAGAAAAGCAAGTCAGCTGAATTTATTGGCTTACAGACGTGATGCTTGTGGATATTTTCATTCAAGGCCCATTTCCACTCAGAGCTACATCTGCGTCTTCTGCATCTGAAATGAATCCTCCCATCATCTGGTCAGCTGAAGTTTTATTTTGAAAGTTTATCTTAGGCAAGATAGGAAAGAAATAGCTACAAAGTAGATATCTTGTTCTCTACATTTCCATCATGCAGGAACAGCTTTCTGATGGGGTTTTGTGAGAGCTACAGATTCAGGCTTGCTAATTTTGAATTCCTAATTCAGAATTTCTAAAGTCGTGAACTGTGCACTGCTGCACAGAAATGCATTAACAAGCACCTCATCTCATTTTCTGGTCTTTTGTTGAAGCACAAAGCTATTTAATGTCCTTTATAAATGCTGCTGTTTTCTGAGAGAGCTGTTTCCCTCTTTTTTGCTTTTAACAAATGGGAGAGTTGAGATACCAGTTACTTCTCCTTTTTTCCTCACTTATACTCAAACAGGTAGGAAAAGGTTCCTTGTCCCAACAGATGTATGTACCCAGACAACATCACAACCCATGATAGGCTACACTACAAGCATGTGGTTAAGTTTGGGCTACAGTAACTTTTGGTCTTAATCCGTTTTGAGTTTTAAAGGCTTTGACGCCTAGGCCGCTGTTCTAGTCTAATGCAGAGTTGAGAGGCACAACTATGAACAGACAACATGTGTGAAATGGTGGTCTCAGCCCACATGGGAAAAGTCTGTTCTGATGTCATGGTGATGCCTTAGGTTTTAACTTTTATATTTTTCAAATCCTGCATTCCCAGTGTGTAACTCTGCAGTGTCCTGTAGCCTGTGAGCTGCTGCTCTCTCATGCTGAGACAGACAGAACAAAGCCTCTCCAGGCTGCTCTCCAAGGACACCCAGCCCGGCCTAGGCCCAAAATGTGTAACCCAGCATCTTGAGAGGGGGGCAAGCTGAGGGGAAATTACATCATTAGCTAAAGTTTAATTGGTGAAATTGGGCTGATATGCAAATGGACCAAACCTATAAAAGTGTGAAGAACTTGTGACTTGTTGTCCATCTTGGGTGTAGCCTTTGGCCTGCCCAGGGTGTACCTCTGAAGGCCTTTCAAATAAATATCCACCTTTATTCCCTTACTGCTGCCTAGTCTCTGTTTCTGTGTTGGCCTCTTTAGGCATCAATGGCAACAGCTCAGAAAATTAAATTGCTTGTCACACCTGCAGCTGAGCACCATGAATGTAGATCAGTTTCCAGGATATCAGGACCCATTTATGAGGTTTTGTGTACTTGTACATGTCATCTTTGGTGCATACACTCCACAGCCTTCCTGCAGGCACCTCCTCCCAGTGAGCGGCTTCCTGAAGCCGAAGCAGAGCAGGCCTGAGGCCAGCAGTGGTGCCAGCTGCATGGCAGGATGCTCCTGGCAGGAGGCACTGTGGGAGATGCAGTAAGGCAGCTTGAACTGAGGTGGCCCCACACTCACAAAGAAATGCTCAGGAGACATCAGATGAATGCTATTAGCAGCCATTTAAATCTCTTCTCCCTTTTCTCCTCCAGAATGTTTGGATGGAGCAGGTGGGTATGGTCTTCCGTGTGTTTATGGATTTTTTGTTTTGCTTTAGTTCTTTTCTGCACCGTATTTTTAAAAAAAAATTGCATCTAGCACTCTATTTAAGCTTTTGATAGTAGCTAAAAATATAAATAAATCAGGAGTTTGTTTAGTTTAATTCCTGGTGCTGTGAGTTTTTGCATCCAACTGTCATTATGAATCAGTTGTTTCTTTGCTCAAAACCATCAAGTACAACAGCATCCAAGGTAAATACTTAAATAAATCAAGTTTGATAAATTAAGTAGTTAGAACTTCAGAAATCTAAGATAAATAGGAAGGAGAGAATATTTTTGTAAGGTTTATTCAGGTTTCCTTGGCAAGACCTTGATCTACAGTAGACATCCCAGCCAGTACTTTCCCTTGCAACCTGACACTCTTGGCTGAGAGACATCACAAACACAACCGAGTGACCATGTGATGGTAACTGCTCTGAACAGCTACAACTGTGTGCCAATGGCTCCTCTGAAGTGGTTCACAAGCAGAGATCACATGTAAAGGGCTGTTTAGAAGGTAGCCTGGGTAACCCAGCCCAGGAACTAGAACAGGATATGCCTCCGTGGCAGGGCAGCAGGCTGTATGCAAGAAATAAATGCAGGTGTCCAGCTATTCTGCTGGACTTCTAGATTGGAAAAAGGCACACCAGATTTAGAGAGGAAGACTTCTTTTTTTAGCCAATTATATAATTTTATAGCAGCATTTAAGGGAAAAATTGCAGCATGCGCTAATCATTTCTATGGCAAATTAATAAAATAATCTGATAGGAAGGGACACATTCTCTCCCTTTGCTCCCTTGTACTGGTTCCCTACTTGCTGTTCTGTAAAACTGAAGCATAAATACTCTGTAAGGCTGCCCCTGATCCTCAAAAGATCAAAGCAGCCTCTTCATAGAGGACTGAACTGTGCAGGGCTAGCAGTACATGCTACAATAAATATCTGAGCATCCATTGTTTATCAAGGACAAAGGAGAGCAGAAGGTTATATTAAAGAAGAAAAGAGCAAATTTTCCTGCTGTGAATACTTTGAGGTAAAGGACAAGCCCAGTATGTCAGAGTTCAGCACTGGAAAGGAGAGCTCTGGAAACAGAGGATGTCTCTTTCTGTCCAAAGAGGGGATGCTGTGACAGTAAGTGTGTCATCTTAGTCCTCTGTTAAAGAGCATTTTAGATGACGTTAACCAGACTTTGGAGGGCAGCTGTTATGAAGCACAGCTCAAGAAACTGTGCTGCCTCAAGGCCTTGGAGCAGCCTTTTTACTTTTATGTCTTGGCTAATGAATAGGCTGCCCTTTGGCAACTGTTATGTAAGTGAGAGCTTTTTAAGCCCAATGCATTTCACATTCTCTTGAAAAACAAAATTTTTGACCCAACAGGATAATGCGTAAGCAATTCCCCGAGTTATAGCCTTCTCTGCGTTTTCCCAGTGTGGGTTTTTGCTCCATAAAGCACATTGTGAGCCTGGGAAAAGCAGTTCCATGGACAAACTGCTTTTGCAATATTGCCTAGAAGTGTCCAGTGATGTCAATATGATCACAGCATTCTTCTGAGCCAGGACTCTGTCCTATATCAACTGAAATTAGTGGGATCATTTCCAATGATTTTGCTGTGCAGTAAGTTGGGATTCGAATAAGAGAAGCAAGTATGAATAGATTATATTCAACATACTTTTCTCCTCAGTACCAGAGAAACTGATACTCACAAATACTGCCTCTATGCAGAAAGTTTCCCTTCTGTAATAAGCTCTTTCTTCTCCCCAAAACTAAGGGGAAAACAGGTCATCCACATAAAAATGTGCATTTGGCGCACTACTTGCCTTGAAACAATTCAATTCTTGGATTCTACTGCCCTATAAGTTGAGAACAGATCTGGGTACTCTTGTGGTTGACTCTGTTAACATTCATGTTCTGCTTCTTTAAGGAAAAAAAAGGTAAAAATAATAATCTGTTTTAAGTTTTACCTGGAGTCCACTATTAAATTGGTTCTTGGCCAATGGCAATCTAAGAATATGCTTTCCTGCTAATTTGGTTCGGAGATAAGATTCCTTGCCAGCAGTACACAGTGGAGAAAACTGTATGTGGTTAGCCCAGGTTACCTGGCAAACAGGCATGCAGTTTGAACAGCCAGTGGGAAACTCCTATTGCCCTGCTTATACTGTTTCTCAGAGTCATACACCTGTTTCTTTTTCAGTGCTCTCTTCCTCTGCATTAGCTGTTCCTTGGGATTGTTTTTTGTGCCTTTAAAAGATCAAAGCAAGGGACAACTAGAATTTGCTCTTAGAAGTGGCTTCTGTTACATCAGGATTGAGTCCAGTAGACTAAAAATTCACGCGTAATTAAAAAAATGCCAAGCCCCACCATCACAGATACAACTTCTGGTGCCTCATGGTTTATTTTTGGATAGAGCCAATTACATGAGCATAGTTGGAGGACACACAAGTACCTGTTACAGTGTCAAAAACAGGCAAGTGTAATTAAATGTGCTGTTCTGGTGGGCTTGAAACCTATTTGCAATCAAGCGAACCATTGAGCTTTTCAGCAGATTTGGCTTTCTCCCCTCGGGAGAGGTTGAGCACTGGGACAGCAGCCACGTTTCACTGCTGCTCCTGACTGAGGCACATTGACAGAGACATGTGTGGGAGTTTACACAGGGTCCACTTGCACCAAGCCTTGTTCTGGCCAGGATTAATCTCTCATTTTTATGAGCACTAAACTTCACTAATATTCACTCCCAAATTAAAAAAAAAATCAAGAATGTATTACTAAAGCAAAATTTTTACATAAATAAATATTTATTTAATCTTTGTTGCCACGGATGAGGAGAATGTGGTGTTGGTGCCAAACCCTTCATGGCCTCCTGGATGTACCTGATGTTAACTCTTCAAGAGGAAAGTGGAAGCGATGAGTCACCCACTGATTTGCAGCTTCTTTTTATTCCCCATCTAACTCGAGCAAAACTGCCAAAATCTTGAATGTTATTAAGAGTCTGAGTACACTGTGTGTGAAATGTGAGGTGCAGTGTCTGACAGGGTCCTGCAGCGCAGCACAGCACTGGAGCTCCCCAGCTAATGCCGAGCCAGTGCGCTTGGAGCTCGGCAATCGGATGCAGCGCAGCAATGTTATTCCAGCAGTCTCATCAGAATTAATTAGCCTGGCTGAGAGGCAGGACAGATTTTGCCTGGGCAGACTGCACAGACAGAGCAGCTATAGAGCCTGGTACCTGAGCCAGTTTATTTGGAGCAATGTGGAAGTGCTGTCAGTGCTGAGAAAATTGTACTGACTTAAATGGTGCCAGATCACACTGTTTATTAGATCAGTTGTCTCAATGACATATGCAGAAGGCTGTATCTGAAACAGGTTTGGTCCTATGCTTCTTCTTGGTGCAGATTCAAGAGAAGCAAGAGTCCGAGTATCCTGCTTGAAAAGCCATTCTCTATGAATTCAGCAAAAAAGGTTAAGTTGTAGTAAATCAGTTCCTTCTCCCATCTCATATGCATGTACATCTATTAAGAATGGAAGTAGAAGTATGAACACATAGACATATCTATAAGTATCAAAGTAGAGATCTCCAAGATTGAGCCATACACTCACCAATCTATAATAATTCAATTTTACTTATTAGAACCCTTTAAATGAATGTTTGGCAAGCAGTATGCCTATATTTTATGCCTGAAGTCTACACAGCTAAGTAATAGTTAAGCATATAAACCCACATTCATTAGCCTCCAGGAGAAAGGAATTTGGGAACCCAATCTGATGTTAAGACCTTTCCAGGTAATGTGAGCCTTTCAACTAATGGGGTTCTTGTGTATATGAGCTGTTATTGCCAGGCACAGTAACTCCAGCTATGAGCAAGGACTGACCTGGAGAGTTATCTGCCCACCAGGGAACACTGGTGGAGGACTCAGCTCCTTCCTCTGCCCTTGTCTTCAGTGTGGCTCTGGGCAAGTCACTGGGAAATAAGACACAAAGGCTATTTGGAAAGTGAGGAATATAATACTTTGAAATAGAGTTAAGTGTTTAAAAAAAACCAAAAAAACATTGAAAGTCTGTGAAGTTATCTTCAGTAACTGGGGAACAAACAAGCATTTTAGAAAAAAAAAACCCACACTGTTATGTGGCTTGTTTTTGTGAGAATCAAAGAGGAAGCAGGACAAAAATGTGAGTATGAGAAAGCATTTTATATACACATAAATACCTAACTGGTGGGATCAGTAAAGAGGCACTGCTCTGGTAGGCTAATCCCTGACTGTATCCTTCACACTCTACAGCTATTGCTTGATCCTACAACAACCTCTGTGTTTCACAGGTGAGACTTCTGTATAGCTAAATATGACACACATCTGCTGCTGCTGAATTACTAAGTGCTCAGGGCCAGATGCTGCTGTAGTTGGCAGAGTGAGTACAGAATAGGAATTAGGATGTTCAGAGCTATCCATTAAATTTACATGTCTGTTTCAATTCAGTTAATGGAATAAAAATCCAAGAGTGCAGATCTCAACTAGGAATCCCTGGAGAAATAAAAGGTAAGATTTAGGTAGCTCAGAAAGGAGCCGATACTGTCTGAAATTTTCTGTGCAAAAATGTGCTGTAAAAAGTCTGTGTTACCTAAAGGGGAAAAAAAAAAAAAAAAGAACAACCCAGAAAAAGAACAACCCAAACATTTTTATGAGAAGCAGCACTATTGGGGAGACATGTTAACAGGAGTGCTGATTCATATCATTAATGTGGGCAGGCAGTAACCGTGGAGAGTGAAGGATCTGTTGGAACATGCTTTTCTTGAGAACACACCTAAATTAAGAGGCTGTCAGAGACATGTGTTTCATAGTGTTGGCAACCCAGGTGTAACAAATTTCCAAGATGACTATTAGTGAGTATTAACAGCTAAAAAAGCATTTCTAATTTTTGGCTGAATGTGGAGGCTTAACTGGAAGAGGAAACTGCAAGCAGGAGTGAAGGTCAGTCAGGATATACATACACAGTAATGGCCATTAGCAGGGAACATATAAATGACACGATGGGGTTCAAATCAAGGGATTTGTTTTAAGAAAAAGAACCAGGAATGATCAGAGTGGAAAGACCATCTCACACTCTCCTAGTGCAGAACTTTTTGCTTTCGGTGTCAAGTATCTGTCTTTGACACCGGGTCTTGGGTCCAGTTTGTTATGGCAATTCCCGTCTTCCTTTATTTGCTTTTCTTTTGATATGTTTTAGAATAATTATAACTGCCCTGGAAAAAAAAATGCACGTGCTCTATTGCCACTTCTGTTTTCTGAGTTCTACATTTCTTTTAATTTATGGACCAGTTTTTTTACTGCAATGGAACCAAAGACTTGATAGGATTTTATTTCCTGAATGTGACTGATGCCTGAGAAAACAACATTTCTATTTCAGTAGGGCTGCTTTGAGGAGCAGAAATGGGAATTAAGCATGACTTTCAAGATTTTTGGTCTTCAGCTTCACTAATCTCTCCTTAAAACTAGTGGCCAATGATCTGCAGTGGTAGAACTTTTAAGCACATGACATAGAGGAAAACAGATATTTGTGTATTTTAAAAACTTTTAGGTATCTTGCTAGTAAAACATTCAGTCATTTCACCTTGCTGAACTTTCAGTAAGGGTGGAAGAGAAAAGGTAGAACTTTTGATGCCAAAGATTAAGACAGGGTTCAAGGATGTTTATTTTACCTATTGGCTTTTTATTGGCAATATTTATCATGGAAAGCTTAAAGTGACAGTTTGGCTACTTTGTTTTCAACAAGCAACCCCACTCCCAGCAGTATTATGGCATCTAAAGACATGAGACTGATTCATGATACTGAATACTGAAAAACATTTTCTTGTACCTTAAAGAAGTGTTTTCATTATAATTATAAAGTGCAGACCCATTCACGAAGCAGGGCATCAAGGCAGGTGAAAATGGTGCAGCTCAGACTTTGAAAATGGAAGGTCCCCAGATCACATCTGAAATGCATCAAGTGCTTTTTCTGGAAAGCACTCAGTCAATCACTGGTGCTGGTAGCAGAACTCTGCCAGCCCTGCAGATCAGATAATGTCAGGTCTATGGTAATCTGCCTTGAACAAATGCTGGTGGGCTTTTTCGTTGTCCTTGCTTTTTTGCCTTTTTTTTTTTTAATCATTCTGTACTCCACACTTGTGTAATTCTACAAGTTTTATTAATTTATGATTTTATTGATTTACTGTATCTGATTTATAGTGTTAATTAACATTGTGTCTGGGAACTGTTTGGAAATGCACCTTATTTAGGAACTGGGTGAAAAATCTCTGAAGGACAAGGGAACATTTATTCCCATGACTTTTCCATCTGTCTTCCACATGATTGTTTGCAACGTGAAGGAATCTATAGTACCTATATTTGTGTTTTTTCTGGGGAAGAGACAGCATCAGAAATTAAATTACAATCCACTGTGTTGCATTGGGTTTGCATGCAAAAGTTTTGGTAGGGGAATTGTGGGGTGGTGTTCCAGGGGTAGCTTCTCTGAAAAGGTGCTGGAAGCTTCTATGGAGCCAATGCCAGTCGCCTCCAAGATGGATCCACTGCTTGCCGAGGCCAAGCCCATCACCAACAATGGTAGTGCCTCTGGGATAATATATGTGAAAGGGGGAGCTCTGTGCAGTTGCAGACGGAGAGAAGAGAAAGGAGTGAGAACATGTGAGAGAAGCAGCTCTGCAGACACCAAGGAAGGAGGCGCACGAGCTGCTCCGGGCACCAGAGCAGAGATTCCTCTGCAGCCCAAGGTGCAGCCCATGGTGAGGCAGCTGAGCCCCTGCAGCCCGGGGAGGTCCATGGGGAGCAGAGATCCACCCACAGCCCATGGAGGACCCCACACCAGGGCAGGTGGATGCCCAAAGGAGGCTGTGCCCTCATAGAAAGCTCACACTGGAGCAGGTTCTGGGCAGGACCTGTGGCCCCATGGAGAGAGGAGCCCCCACTGGAGCAGGTTTGCTGGCAGGAGTTTTGAAGCCCCTGGGGACCCACGCTGGAGCAGCCTGTTTTCGAGGGACTGCACCCATGCTGGCACAGGGGAAGAGTGTGAGGAGACCTCCCCTGATAAGGGTTTAGTAGCCAAGACAATGTGTGATGAACTGAAAGCAGCCCCTGTTCCCCATCCCCCTGCACTGCTCACAGGGAGGACGTAGAAAAATTAGGAGTGAAGGGAATAAGGAAGGGGTGGGGGAAAGGTGTTTTAAGATTTCTCCTTATCCCACTCCAGTTAGATTAGTAACAACTAAATTTCCCCAAGTCAAGTCTGTTCTGCCTGTCACAATGCTCACTTCTGAGTGATCTCTCTCTGTCCTATCTAAACCCAGGAGACTTTTGTTACATTTTCCCTGCCCTGCAAAGCTGAGGAGCGGAGTGGCTGAGTGGCTCTGGTGGTGCCCAGACAGAGTCAACCCACTGCATATATGTCTCTGACCAGTTAAAAAGAATTTGTCTCAGCTGGATAGACAGTAGAAGACTTCTGGGTCCTAATCTTTCCTCTAGTATACTTTCTAGGTAACATTTGTCGTGAGTGAGTGTTTCTGGTGTCAATGTCAGGCTCGCAGAACCTCAGGATCCCGTGGCTATTCTTTTAGATGGACACACAAATCATGGTGTGACAGAATAAACTTACTTTTTGCTGCAGGATACAGTTTTATGCTGAGCCTCCCCTGCCCATCTCACAGAAGCTTTCTTCAAACAGAACGCCTTTGCTATTCAGGGTGTTTTGACCTTGAACTGCTTTGGGCACAGCAAGAATAAGCAGCTGGAGAAGGAGGCAAAAGGCAGGCAGAGAAATGTCTTCAGTGTGCTCCCTCAGGCAGCACAGGCTGCCCAAAATGAAGGAAAACCCTCACCTGCCTAGGAGCAAGGAAGGCAAAAGTACATGGTCTTTGACAGAAGTACAAGCTTTTGACTATTGCCAGGAACTTTATATCGCTTGCTGATTGACATTGTGTCTGTTGACTGTTTGCCCGTGGACCTTAGCTCCAGGATTTCTCCCTCACGCAGAAACAACAGCTCCCAAGCAGCTGCACCAGCCTTTGCAACACTCACCTCTGCTGCAGGCACAAGCAGTCCAGGAGAGGGCTGGCAGGACACCCAGCCCCTGCTTCTGGGCAAAAACAGGTCAGCAGGCAACATCTAAGTCAGACAGGGGTCAGGAGGTGAGGCAGGATCAAGTCAAAGACTAGGAAAGCTTATGCAGGTTGTCTGTGGAGCAAACACCATGCCTGATATTCTCAGTGTGGATGTGTTCAGAGTGCCTTAAGGCTCTGGACTTAAAAGTATTTTAAAGGGATTGCATCATATATCCCTTCTAGTACTTTATGAAGCTATTTATAATAGTTGAATGCCAGGACTTTGGGATTAAAAAAAAAAAACAAACCCAAAACAAAAAACCCCAAAGCAATTCTAGAAGCAGCCTTTCTTTTCTTTAGTCTTGAGGTTTTGTGTCAGATGGATAACATGGAGTAGCCATATTACTATTTCAAATTGGCATGTTCTATTGAAAATGAGTCAGGAACTACCCTGTAATATTTCCTGAATCCAACAGAGCTAATGCAGATTTACACTAACATTACTGAGGGGAGAAATTGGCCATTTTTGGACATCAACGATTTCTAAGCAAAGGGATATGTTGTATCTCCAATAAGGCTTCATAACCCCTCATTAATGAGATTTATGAAACTTGAAGAGAGAACAGACTGCTGAGCAACAACTTCATTCTTTGCAATCTGTGTAAGCTATTGGAACATACCTTTTATATTTAATAGCAAAAAACCTGCCTGGAACACCTTTTACGCTTTAGCTTGTATGAGCATTGTCTCATAGTATTTTATTCCAACTTATATCAGATAACTCCACTGTCTGTATACATGAAGAGTATTGACAGTGCTTAGTAAAGCTCTGAGTCCCTGAGACTGGATTTTTGAGTTCCCAAGTAGGGCATTCTCTGCAGTAACTTTCCATCACTGCATCCAACATTCTTCGTCTCCTTTGAAAATCGTGGCTGATTAAAAGTCTAATGCAACAGATGTTTGTGATCATATGATTGATATGTTTTCTAGACAGATGCTGAGTATTAGATGCAGAAACATTTTTGCAGTGCTCAAGAAATTTGGAATTGATATTTTTTAAAGTCACAGTAGGACAGAGCCGCTAGACAATGTGGATTCTTTACATAGGTAATTAAGGGTTGGTGTAACTCAAAAGATATATCACACCACTCAGAAAAAAGCCCCCATAGGCATGGTTTCAGGAGGTAAAATAATTTCCATGAATCTGAAAACTTTTAACAACTCATTATGCCCGTAGACTACTGTACAATGTAGTTTTTTTTGCTGTTTAATATCAGAAGTGAACTCCCCTTGTGAAAAAGCTTACTCGTTAGCTCACATTAGCTGGTCACTCTGTGAACAGCTGCTCCTGGCGAGACCAGGTGGAGCACAAGTAGGGATATGGCAGCTAAACAGTTTGCAGTATGGCAGACATCAGGTTTTGTAATCATCTTTAAAATATAAAAAATTATCTTTGTGGTCAATCAAGGGCCTGCTGCGTGACAGCCGCAGCCTGGGAAGGCATTTCAGAGCACGGATCCTCATCCACAGCCATGCCACGAGCCTGGCACTGAGAGCAATGCCTGGGAGAGCCTCGCCAGCACCCACTGGGAACACCTGGTGTGGCTCCTGGAGTAACCCCTGCAGACCTTGTGCCCGTGCAAGGAAGCTGAAGGAGCTTTAGCAGAGGTTTGCATCGTGGCATGGCGCGGGGGTGAGGCTGCCAGGGCTGAGGGGCTGCACCG
>VWZT01011248.1:21508-102005 GCA_013397055.1 Pachycephala philippinensis
GGGCCTGAGGGGCTCCATCAGGGCCTGCCTGGCTGCACCCGAGGGGCTGTACCGGGGCCCAGCCCACCCTCAGGCCCCAGAAGAGGTTTTACCAGAGCAGTCGCCAGCTGGCAGCAAACTGTGTGGAGGGTGTCCAGGCAGTGTCCCGTGAAGAGCTGCTGCATTCTGGTAGGCTGGTCCTGTTTACTTTTTTCATAGCCCTGCTCTGCTGCCGGAGTGTCTGTGCAGGTGGTGGGAGCAGGGGAGGGGAAGGTTTCCTTTTGTCTGGAAGTGGCTTGGGGTCTGAGGTTTTAAAGGCTCTGGCTTTGCATTCAGATAAGGCTGCTGCTGTGTGTGTTTGGGAGAACCACCCAGTCTCTGCTCTCTTGCCCCCAGGCTCTTCTCTTCACTCGAGTGCACTTGCATGTTTGGGGACATTGTGGCTATGCACATGTTTGTGACACAGAGAGAAGTCTTGGGCTTTCAAATGGTGTGGACAGAGAAATGAGGGAAAGGTTTAGTCGAAGCAAATTGCAGGCTGAGGTGGCTCCCAACAAGTGTTCTTGAGTGAAGTTTGAGAAGTGCCTTTGTCTCCTGTATGTGCTCTTGGTATCCCTGGTTGTCTCACAAGGATTTGTTTTTCTGGTGCTGTCACAAATTATGAGCTCAGGTGAGGTGTTCTTATGCCAAACTGGGCTCAGAAAAGTAGGTGAAGGTGTTTAATGCTTTTTAAGGAGGAGAAATCTTCAGTGGTGTGTCTTTCCTTCTGGAAGATGTGTACTGTTGACAATCCAACTATATGTGCAGTTTTTCTTGGTACTAGGAAGATTTTTCCTTGGTTTTCTTGTTTTGTTTTGTTTGTTTGTTTTGTTTGTTTGTTTTGTGGTTTTTTTGGGGGTCTTTTTTTTTCCCTTACCAGGTCTACTTGAATTCAAAAAATTTTATCACTTACATCTGCAGTATGGACAAAGAAAGAGAATGTGAATGTACAATTACTTTATATCAGAGCTGCACCTGAAACCAGTTAGTGGCAGTTCCTTGGACTGAGGGTGGTGGGGAGGGGGAAGCAAGTTTATTCTGATTTGTGAAGTTAAAGTCTATCTATGGAATTTTTATCCACTGGAACTAAGGTCAGAATAAAGTTAAGAACCTAGTCTTGAAATAATCAAAAGCTTGAATAGGTGGTGTTTATCCACATCTTACTGTTTTTCCAGGAAGATAACTTTCTCTTGATGGAGGAATTTGGTTACAGAATGAATTAATGAAGCAAAAGTAACATGGTAGTTTACTGGCATAGGCAGGGAGCTCCGAGTCTGAGAAAACTGCAATGATTTATGCTCTTGGCCATCAGTGTGTCTATGCTATGGGAACAAATAAAAACCAGAATATGGAATAGACATTCAAAAAAGGCCTTGTTCTGTGTAATATGCAAGAGAACCTGGGTGTTTTAAATCTGTGGCTCTTTAATGTAGAACTTAAAGAAAATATATGTTCTTGGGAATCTACTTCTTTTATTTAACGTTGAGCCCAGTTTGGCAGTTGTGGCTGTAAAAAGACTTTTAGAGACCCAAATGCAAAACAAAATCAATTCTTTTTCTACTTAGCAGAATCCAGTAGGTGAAGAGGGATAGAAAAGTGTTCTGAAAATATAGGGGACAGGGATAAAAACCCCAAAATGTGCAAGTGGAGTATTTCTGTATTTGTGGAAACATGTTTTTGGGACAGAAAAGGCTCTGTTTCCTCCATAACTATTGTTAGTTTCCCTTCAACTAGAAACTGGTTATAAACACAAACATACAAAATAGGTGCAGATGAAATGATATGCATTCAGTTTGTGTCAGCATGCACGCCCCTTCTGGTAAATGAGAGTCAAAAAGCTTTAACCAGGAAGTTGAACCAATGTATCACCACATACAAAAAATAACCTAAACCAAATACCAATTAAACATCACATATTGTTGTTTGCTATAAAGGAAAGCAATAGATTGTGTTCCTTTCAGATGATCTCAATTACAAGCTAGCAAATGTGTATGAACTACAGGTACCCATATACTAATTAGCTCTTGTTATATCTTGTTTATAAGTTGCCTATTTCATTATATAAGTTGGAAATATTTGTACAGATTCCTAAACTACAAAATATACTCAAACTTGGGCTGAAGTGGTACTTTAATTGAACTACTTGTAGTAAGCCTAAGCATATGAATCTAAGATTTATTTAGATGATCTATTTTGTGTTTTCTTTAGGCATTTCTGCTTGCATTAGTAATGTGCCAAGGTTTTCACTCCATTATATCACACTTATTTTGCCTTTAATACCAGGAACAAAGAAAATGAACAATTAACAGTTTGGGCTGTGTATAGTGGGAATAGTGTAAAGCCAACAGAGTAGTGCCCGTCTTGGGGTTGAGAAACCCCGCTGGAAAAAAAGGAGGTCAAGCTGTGCAATGACTTAGAGAGCATAACTTCTCTGAAAAAATTTCAACAACTTTACTTCATTTTGGATTCGTCTGTGCTTCTTTGGGATTATTTCTTTTAAGCATGGACGCGACTGTAATTTTTACAACTTGATGGGATTTCTGTGGGTAGATGAAATACAGTAAGTTTGGGATTTGTTTTCTATCTGGAGTATCCACTAATTGTAACATTGTCGTAACACAATCAGGGTTGATTAGCTGGTTGATTAGTTATCTGTGAAAGGAGCATGTCAACATCTGGGCAAACAGGTGGTGCCTCTCCTGAATGCATCTGCAAGGAGTGGGAAGCTGCAGTGCACGTCTGCCCTGCTGAATCCAGGCACTCTTGACTGCCCATTAGTGTTTTCCTGTAGCTGGTCCCAGCTTCTGACTCAGGGCTGTGTCTGATACTGTAACTCTTTAATATGCCACCTATGAGAGCTCCAGCAGTTAAAACTCAAAAGGGTCTTCCTAAGAGCTCTCCTAACCTCTAGTGGACTAAGTACAGCAGGATTTAAAGCAGGTTTGGACTTAGAACATGGATGGAAAAGCTCAAGAGAAGCAAGAGATCCCCAGCTCTGTCGCTATGGAGTAAATGCCTAAACTGAGATGAAGCATTGTATCACAAGGCTTGTGAATATGCATTTATAGTCTCCAATTTATATATGTATATTCTGGTAGTAGGGGTGCAGATGTGCTCTGCCACACAGTTTTCTTTATTGAGCAAATGTGGTTTCTGTGGGAGACCTAACATTGTGCTCATAAGGACAGCTTTGCTATAAAGCTAACTCTGGGAATTTAGGGCATATGTTTGTTTATTAATAGTGTACTTTGTACTATGTATATAAAGAGAGGTCATCAAAGAGTGCATTTCTGATTTGTAGCTTGAAATGCAGATCTCTGCTAAAGTTTGTTTCTGTTCCAAATATCTGCTCATAAAGATATATGGGTATGTGTGCAGTTTAGATATTCTGAGATTAAACTCTCAGAGGCAAGCTTGGCTGCTTTGTTTATTAACGGGCAAAAGCACTGTCTGAAAATTTTACAATAGAGGAGTAGTTCTAGACAGACAGCAAGGCACCACTGTGGGGGCTGATTGCTCATTATATTTATAGATACGCATAGAAGCCATGTGCGAAAGATTGCTCTAAGGGCTGAAGTTTTCTAGTACAGGATACAAAGTACCAGTGGCTGTTTCTGAGAGCTGTTGAGAATATAGATTTCAAATGGGACCCTGTTTTTAACAGCTGCCTAAAGATACCAAGTGAGAATTCTCTCTTCTTAAAGACCTTTCTTTGAAGTTGTAACACTTCTTGTTGTGTTAGTGAGGACTTTCTTGATTAGCACCTAACTCAGCATGCCTGATGAGGAGCCAGTGAGCCCTTAAATAAAGGTTTATCAGCATGTTGCATAATCTAATATCTGGGGTGGCTAATAATCATCAGTCCTTTGACTTAACCTAATTATTTTTTGATTTACTTTAAGTAATGCCCATTTGAATCCTGGTGGGCAATTTGATAAAGAGCTAGCTTCCCACTTGACCAGTTTGACCCACGATGTATTTAGATAATACTTGAAAGCTGGCTGATCAGTATTATATCTGTGTTTTAACAGGGTCATTTTCTGTGCTTGGGAAGTTCTCAGACTTATCAAAGAGTAGTAATTTATTTTTTAAGAGGAAGCTTTATGTATCATTAAGTATGATTTGAGACTTCAGACTTTGATTTCCATACCCTATTGAACCTAATATGACTAATTCAACTTAAAAATTGAACTTTTTTCCCGAAATCTTGCATAGCATTAAAATTGCTGTAGCTTACACTTTAAACCCCCCCCGCCCCCAACTTTACTGTGTTTTCTCTTTTCAGCTTTGCTTACTGTGTGTATTTTTCAGCCCCTTCTGTAGAGAAAGACTGTTAGGGACCATCTTTCTCCTCCAATAACATGTCAAAATATAGGCTTAAGAATAGTGTATGCCACAGCTACCATTTCCAGAATCAGCATTCAGAATTTGCTATTTGCTCTTTTTTCAACAGGTCTGTTACTTATTTGAGGTTTACAGTAACATCATCTATGTTATACAGTTGTGTGGCTTCTGCTTAAGAAGCTTTGCAGACTCTTTAGTCTGGAGTGCAAGCTGCCAGCTTTCTCAGCCTCACATGTTGTGGTTTGAGAGCTGACTGGAAGGTTAGCAACTCCCAAGGTGTTGAGGCACTCGTGGTACTACTGATGGACTGGAACAGTGGCTCTGCACAGCCCTTTCCTGTTTTGTGTGGAGCTGTTACAGAGCTAAAGGATGCCAGCTAGCAACATCCTGCATCAGGTTCTTTCAGGCTCTCTTTCAAAGGGTCACTTCTTGCTACGTTCCATAGTGATGCTTTTTTCTTTTTCTCTGCAAATTCATTAAGGTGGCCTAAACAGCAAACTTATGTCCTTAACTTCCCTGGATGCCCAGGGTGTTTGGGTGCTGGCTTGCTCAGTCAGGGTGAACTCTCAAATGCTGTGGCTGCCTCAGGTGAAACCAGTGCAGGAGCTCTCACACCTGGGGCCTCTCTGAGTCTCAGCCATGAATAAAGCCAGTGTTTTAAAGATGTTTTCCTATGTCAGTTTGGAGAAATTTACAGCTAATTTAATGACATATTATGCAACATTTATGCATGAGAAATTCTTCCTTTCCACCTGGGTTTCATGTCTGACTTCTGTCAGGTTCTGTACATCATACTTGTAGGATGTGTTAAGAAACTAAGACTGCTTATTTTCCTGTGAAGCATTGTGTTTTCACTTGCCAAAGAATCTGTACCTCCAGTCTCATGTTCATCGACTCTTCAGTCTTAAAATCTGCTAAAAACACACAAACTTCTTTCTCCCCCAGCTTCATACCCAAAAAAAGTGAGCTGCAAGTTACATTAACCAAGATGTAAATTCCAGTCTGGGTTTCTGATGCCAGTCCATGCCCTGTTCTGTATTCTGCAGATTTAGTTGTTCTGTGCTCATATGCACTATCATTTGGCATTTTCATATCAAAAGTATTCAGATAGAGTATTGAATTGGGTATTACACATAAGGAAAAAACCCTTTTCCAGAAACAGTGATGAAAAGTGTTACTGATCTCATTTCAGTTTCCAAATTTAGGGTAAAGGGTAACAGCTTTGGAATGAGACTGAATAAGGTGGGTTTTTTTCCTTTGTAGTTGAGAGCAAGCATGTCATGTCACCAGGTTTCCAGTACCAGCGCAATTACCTGGAAGAAAACAAATACTGGATCTTTGGAGCTAAAATAATGGATTTCATTTATCTAGTTTTCCTTGATTGTTTTGTTAGTACTTGGAATTTTCCAAGGTGACTAAGTCATGTATTCAGTTTTCACTCCTAAAACCCTGGAAGTCCAAGCCCAGACAGTAAGTGAACAAACTAACAGCAAGTTTTCTGTGTTTCACACAGACAGTTGAAATTACACTCCAAAATATTTTTTAATTTGCCGCAACATTTTATTTCATTCTGTGTCTAACACAGCTGAACCCTGGTTGCCTGCAAATAGATTTGTGAGGCATGTTTCTATAAAAGATTAGCTCACTCTCATAGGGACCAACTTTTTAAAATTAGTAACTATAGAAAACAAACTAATTTTGAGCAAGGTGCAAGTGAATAAAAATGCTCCTCTATATCACTTAGTGCCATCCAGCCTCCCCTTAATCTCGAGGTTATACAGCATAGTTAAAAGATGCTATGTTTTTTGATCAGGCTACTCAGATTTTATGTAGATTCCCTTGGGAAGGGAGAGACTTGCTTCTCAATGTGCCTGGAAGTTTTTGGGAGAGAGAGTTGTAATTAGTGAGAAGAGGGGTGTGATTGAGTGCCATCATTTATAGTGATAGCTTCACCTTTCCTGCACACTTTTCTTGGACTCTGTTATGATTAAATACTATTTTTGTGTGTAGACCAAAAAAACTGTAGATTCTGGTAATGCCTCAGTGTGAAGGAAAGTTGAAATAATGCAGGAAATTCTTTCTGTGTGGATACTGTCTCTTTTTGCTCATGCTCCTGTGCTTGTATGTGATATTTATAAAGCAAACAGACATCTATTTCCCTTTCCTCAATTGTAGCCTTTGGATCCAATGAAACAGCTTGTAGAATACAGTATTTTGTTTTTCTTAGTGGGGACAACAGCAGTCAAGCTTATTGGAGTGCAAGGTGTGTAGAGGGAGCAAAGAAGTCACTCAGGTCTGTCTGAATTTCTAGTGCAACAGGTCCCTGAAGTGATGGTTTGTCCCCTGTCAAACTTTGTCTTTAGTGATGTCCACGGAAGATGTGTGTGGATTCTGTCCCCAACCTATCACTTTGGTGTGTGACCTCTGACAACAGCTAATAAAATCCTAACAAATTTAAAGATGTTCTTTGCAATATAAATACTGCTCAGCAAAAAGCTTTACAATCCTCCAGTCATATACGTGCATCAAAGCACAGATGTTAAATAAAGCCAGACCTTTACAGTTCAGTGATTGAATTAATGCATTTGAAAGGAGGAGAGGGGAAATGGTTTCAGGACAAACCAAACCAGATGGAAGAAGGTGGGACTTAGCTTTCCTACCAATTTCTTTTGGGTGAACTCAAATACGTGGTCTGAAGTTAATGTTTTAACTTAAGAATTATTTCATATTTAATCTGTATTAATAGAGAGGGCTTTTTAGATTAGCATGTTCAATGTATTTGCTTGAAAATACTGAAGGAAATTAATCCGAGATCCCAATTTTTCCCCTGTTTTGATCCACTGATGATGCAGTTTAACTGGAAATCACAAAAGACTTGTTCTACTAAGTAAATGTATTTATGGTTAATTCATTATTTTATTGAGGGGGAACAGGACAGGGAAGTCCAGTTATGCAAAATGCTTGGACTTTATTGTGTGTTTTACTGCTGTTACGTGTTCCTCAACATAGAGGATCTGAGAGAAGAATGATTTCTAAACCTGAGCTGCACTAAATGTCAGGTCTGTCCATATCAAACAATACAAAAAATGAACCTGTTGTACAGCTCTTTTTAAATTTTCTCCGATGTCTCATTGGTGGGAATTGAGTTTTTTGGCTCAATATTCTTTTAAAAAATTTATTGAGATACCAAATTACCGTCTCTTTCCTACATTGTGTACAGTAGTACTAGATTTGGGAGCATTAATTTTTTATTTCAAATAGAATTTTTTATGAGAAAAGAGATGTTAAATCTTTCAGATCAGCAGAAATACCCACTGTAATTCTAATTTTGGAGACTTGGTTATATGATAAAGGCAATATTCACACATACAAGTTGAGGGAGCTATTTTGATCCCAGTCATAAAGAACCCCTCCACAGACTGCTGCTATATGTGACTGTTTACCCAGAGCATGATGTGTGTGGACAGTTGGAAAGGTTACTGCTGTGGTTATGTACTGAATTTTGCATAGGACACTGCAAATAGGGATGTAAAAAAGCGACACAGATTGTTTCGAATAGTGGTGAATACTGTGGTTTTGGCTCAACACATTTATGCCTTTCTAGATGAAAGTAGAACATAAGTTTGCTAGAAGCCAGAAGATTTTTTTATGAACTCTAACAGTCTGGGGAAAAAAAAGAAGTTGGCTTGAAGAAAAGAGAACTGAGATGAAAAAAATTAACTCCCGGAAAACAGTTTCTGCCACTTGTAAGAAAATCACAAATGCCTTTATTGTTCATGTGTTTTTATGTTTTTGCTAAGTTTTGAGGCAGAAAGCAAAAAGCAGTCTGGCTATGGCTGTCTTAGGACAAAGCAACTTCAAAATAGTATTTCAAGAGGATGAAAGAATTTAGCCAGGTACTGCTGCGACTTGTTGTCTAAAGCCTCCTGGATGAGGCCAACCTCTTGTGCATATAAAAACATCACAACGTGAAGAGTTGCTATAACATAACTTGTGAACATTTCTTAAAAGAAATGAGAAAATCTTGATTAACCGAAGTGGGGAACAAAAATTTGACTATTTGTTTTGATATGGCAGTGCAGGTAACTGTGTGGTGAGACGTGGGATCAGCAGCTGTGCATGGGCATAGCTGTCTGAGGATGCTGGCAGGGATGGGATGTTCATCCTCAAGAACTCCACCCAGAGACAAAACATTTCAATAAATAAATAGAGCAATGAAAAGTTTAAGGCTTTTTATCCTGGTCTGGCTACAAAAGGCCTAATACTGATTTGCCAGAATTCACAATGGATTTCTCAGACATTATTTTCGTTCAAAACAGCCAACTCCTTCACTTTGAAAAACACCCACAAGGAGTGGAACAAAACCTGGTAGTTTTACAGGCAAAATGTATTTATATTTTGGATTCTTCGAACTCTCTGTTCCTATTGCAATGCTAGAAATAGTGAAGCTTATTTTGAAAGTGAACTAGCAAAGATTCGCCTATGTGCTGTATCACTAATACCTGATTCAGGGAGCAGGGGGAGCCGGACAGGTGGCTGTAGCTGTGTGTAAGGGAATAAGGCCGGTGACCTGCCAGGTATTGCCAGTCTCTGGTCCAGTATAAACCTACCTTCGAGTGGACTCCAGTCCAGAGTCTGACCAGTAGAGTCACAGCAAGACAACAGAGCCAGATGGCTAACTGAAAAAATGAGGGTCTGGAAAAGCTGGATGCCTGGGTTCATAGGGCTGTTGCTGCAGAGGTAAGCCCAGCTGGGTGTCACTAAGCCATCTTTGCCTAAACCAAGGGGATTAATGATTGCAATGGGCTGTTAGCAAATATGGAAGTGAGCAGGAAAAGGGGTACCACAGCTGCATGCGGCTTATTGTGTGTCCTCCATGATCCTTTTTCTGAGACATTTGTTGGCCTGTTTTCCCCATTTCTGCAAAATGTCTCACCTCCATTTGTGAAATTATGTTTTTAATCTATGCTGAGACATCGTCTGATGCTTCTCTATTCTCTTATGGCTTTTTTTCAAGTTTTCATTTCACACAATCTTTCTAAACTTTTTCTCACTGGAATCTGTCTATGATTCTTATCTATCACTACTACAGTTCCTTAATCCTGACCATCCCACCTCTTCTCCCATTCCTACGCGACCTAATCTGCACCATTATCCACCTGTGCCATCGGTGTCCACAGTGCCTGGGTCACTCGAGCACATCCTTGCTGTTCCAAAGCACGGCTGCCTAGGGACCAGCAAGGATGCCTGCAGGCTTGACCATGGGACAGGTCACTTGTTCCATTCCAGTCTTGGTCTGCAGTGAGAAAGTGGGCCATGTATTTCTGTCTACAGGTCATTCTTCAGTTCTGGTATACCTCTGCTCAAATAATTTTTCTTTTCTACTGCCAAGTGTCCTGTGCTTACAGTGTCAATCATATGTGAAACTCTCTAGTTTCTCTCCCAAACTTTTTCCTGAAAAAGTACCTGAGAGATGTGCTTTCAAGGAAAGATTGAAAAGCTTAGTGGAGGACTGATGATGCCTGGAAAGAGGAACAATATTTTACATCTCTATGAAGTGGGAACAGGGTAAGGGGAGTCACAGCATTGTCTGTCTGTTGGCTGAAGTTAAATTCCTTGGATTAATATTGGAATAAATGGCCCAACCTTTAAAAATCTCCTGGGATGTAAGGAGAATGAGTTGTATTGAGGATTTGTGAGGAGCAAACTGTAAAATTTCCAGTACCATGGGATAATAGGTCTTGTAGAAAACAGAGAAGCAATAACATAGCCTTGTACTTGTAAGGTTCAAGGCAGTTGTCAGTTATCTGCCCTCAAAATAAAAAGTTATTGAGTGATGGTGTGCAAGCTTCTGTCCCAAGTCCAGGACTATTCAGCAAGTTCACTGGGAACCTGATGTTGGACTTAAGCATCTTGGTTAACTTTACAATTAAGAATTAAATTGGGGAAAGGGAGCTGCAAATATGTTGGGGAAACATATTGTTCTTCCCCCATCTTTTACTGACTAATACTTGGGGCAGTCCTATGCAATTAAACATCACAAATTTGGTACCGCTCACTTGTGTTGTAAAACTATTTCATTTTACATAATTAAAATGCTTATGTCTTTATGTGGGCCCAGAAGATCTAGTAAATTTAATTGTCCCAAACGAATATTATCTTCACAGTATTTTTTTTCTTTCCTTTAAAGAAAAATCCTAAAAATAGTGAGGTGATGTAATGGTTAAAGAGCTAGCATAAGAATTGATACTAGTGCTTGTCCCAATAGGAGTACATTTCACATCTGTTATTTATGATGTGAAGCACCACTGGGGACAGATTCAGTAACTATGTACATAGTAATACCTTTAATTAGACTAACAGAATAAATATTGCACACAGGCTTTAGGGATCTCATAAAAGCTCTACCCCTGATGGAGAGAAAAGTGGTGCAACTGGAGAATGATAACTGTAAACTGGGAAGATCAATATCTCCCAAATTCTTGTGCAGCAAGATTCTTGCAGCACTTATGGGTAAACTTAAGGTTCCTCTATGACCTTTCAGACAAAACCTTCCTGTGAACTTGGAAAGCTTAAGAGTAAAATTTACTTGTCAGTCAAATGACAAATGTCAGATGACCTTCTGCTATCACCACGCTTATATCAAGATATATTTAAAAAAATCAAATCTCTTGTAAGTACTACAGAGATTAGGTTATTAGAGCAGAAAAATATCTTTACCTGAGACTATGCTGCCTCTCTTCTGGGCTGCACTGCCTGAGGTACAGAGCTGAAGCTTGGGGTATGAGGCTTTGAAGTTAAAGCATAACAGCCTCTTTGTTTTCTCTGTTTTCCTTGCCATAAAGAGCACATAACTGCAGTGACAGAGTTCAGTGAATAGGCGCTTTACACGGCTGCCCAGTGCAACACCTGCTGGCAGCTGAGTGTGACACCCCTGCAAGCTTCTACCTATGGCATGGGAAGGGACACAGAAACCCCTTGTTCAGCCTCATGTTTTATAATAGTCAGAAATATACATGTGGTGGGTTGCGTTTTCCTCCTTGAAGCCAGTTTTTCCATGTGTTTCAGCCAACGCAAGACCTGCAGACAGTAAGAATAGTTCTCCAGTTCAGGACTCTAGAAGTAACTATGGCAATGCTACAATTGGATTGTGACATCTTTAGCTTGTGGGGCTGCCTTCAATGTTCATAGTGGTCTGCAGGCTTAGGTGGACAGGATATTTTAATAATCTGTGGCTCTGCATTGGGCCCTGTAGCTTGTGTCTAGCTTGAAATAAAAAGCCAATGGTTTGGTCTCCAGAAGAAAAAAAAAAAGGGATTTTAAAATGGGACCTTCTTGCACAGTTGTCACAAATGAAGGCTTTCATATGAATGCTTATTGGGGTAAGAGAGCTCAGGTAGCAAAAACTGAATTGCACTTTATGGATGGGAGGAAGAATGTACACTCAAAACATGGAATACCAATAGCCCCTGCTGTTGTGGAGGAATAAGTGAAACCATGTGAATTACAAGACTGGCTTGAACTTGTGTTCTTTGTCCTCTTATCGTTTGGGTGCCTTGGTCCATTAACATCACTGCTTAAACATACTGCTTATCTTCTTACAGTACCTCTCTAAATTCCTGTGGGTTTGGGTTTGGTTGTTTTTGTTGGGGGTGTTATTCGTTTTTTGGGTTTTTTTTTTAATAAAAGTCTGTTTGTCCCTTGAAGAATTATGGGAACTGCTCTTACAAAGAACATGTCTTTATAGCACCTACCACATCTTTTTCTGTCTTAATAAACGTTCATTTCCAAATGCAAGGCTTGAAAGAGTGGCAAAGCTATCTATTTTTTACAAAATAGATGCCTCTGAGCCATGTTTGATATGAAACAGTTTTTTAACATTCCAATTTTATGTCTGAAGAGTTAATAATTTATCCAGAAAAATTCCACATAAAGCGAAAATTAGTGTCCCTATTTTGCTGTTTAAAGTTTTATCTGAAACAGCACTAGTGGCTATTTGCCTGACATGCAGGCTAAAACCTTATTAAAAGCTGAGCATCTACTGCAATATTGCATTCTCTATTTAGTTTTATTAATAGTTGAGAGCTTTCTTGGTGGGAGATGTTTTGTTAACCATAACATAAGAAAAAATTCTATACACGTATAAATAAAACTTGGTGATGAAAAGTAGGTCAGTCCTTCAGTATGGCTTTTAGCTACATCTTAAAGATTTTTCTCTGCAGTGATTTGCTGATCCAGTTATTCTTAATATCATAATCCTTAAATTTATAATCCTCAGTGATAGTTAATGATTGCTAACATGCATAATTTTCCTCATCCAGTGTCATCAGTGCCAGTGATACATTTGGTCATGTGTTTGTAAGTGGCTGTCTGTTTCAGAATCTGGTTATTTAAAGTGTATCTAATTTAATTACCAAACAGTGAATACACTGCCTGCAAAAGTCACTGACCTAGAATGTTGCCTCTAAGCTTTTGAGCATGGCTGATAGTGGAATGATGTAAAATGACATGAAAGCTGAAGACATAATTGCTCATTGTGAATCTTTTTTTTCAGTAGCTAACATTATTCCAAAGATGAAAAGTGACAGTTATATATTTTTGGCAACGTTTCCCTGTAGGAAAGGAACAGGCAACCTACTTATTTTTTTCTACTGTTAGGGCTGACTCAAAATTATATTCATAAGAAGTTTATTTACTGACATTATAGACTGAATTTTTGAGCAGTCTGTACCCAAGTACTAATTTAGGGCTCTTATTGTCTAGGTATGTAGTCATGAAAAATGAGCTGTTGGAAGTTTAGCCACAGAATATCACAAGATTATTTCTAGGAGCAAATGCTGTGTTTTGAGAGTTTTCAAGAAAATAAAAAAACCCCAACAAAATTGAAGCATTCAAAATTCAGTTTCTGCTTCTGAATATCTGGCTCTACAAAATTTAAAAATGCCATCTGGTGACAGCTTTACCTTCTCTACAGATTCCATCAGACCGCATGTGTGTCGTTCCCATTGCTTGCAAATTTACACTTGTAGCTGATGGGAATTGTACATATGTGAGAGCTTGGAAAGCGGTTACTGAGCAGCCTTATTTCCAAAAGAGCTGGTAAAATGTAGCAGCCAACAGTCTTAAAGTGAACATAGAGCCTTAGCACATATTGCAGTGTTCTGTGCAGGCTCTGTGTTCGCTTTAACAGTGGCTGTTGCAGCTCCTGATGATGATGAAGGTATGTCAGCTGTAGTCAGCTCAGAAACCTACCAGTCTCTGGGTGTGATGCAGAGATACCAGCTTCTTTTCTCAGCAAGTTTGGAGGGTCTGCCTGTTCAACTGTGGGTCCTCTTCCTAGAGGAGGATAGTGGCTCCAGCACCCTGTGAGCTCAAGTGCAGCAAGCTGCTAATGTGATCTTACTGATTTGGGATCCAAGTCAAAATTTCTTTGTAGATTTGATATACATAAAACACTTTATTTGTTGTAGAAGGGCAAAATAATCTGTTTTGATAACTACAAATAGTCCTTAAAACATTGTCCATTATTTGTAGGCACTTTGGTTAAATTAACTTTTACTTTCAGTTCTTCAAAGGCCGGCATATCCTCCTGGCAAATAATTCTGTTATGAGTATGCTGAGCTAATCTGATGGTGTCCTCACAGAAAATGAATAAGGCAGAAAGACTTCTGTTTCAGGAAAATATAACTCTGGTGCCTCATCTAAGTAGCAAGGAGCCACTAGTGCTAGATACTAAGACTGGAAAGGCACGCACCTAAGTTCAAGCAAAAAACCCTTCTGCACAGGTATGCACGTCTCAGACTTGGATTGCTCCTGACTGATTGGCAATAGACACAGTAATGACGCAGAATCTCAATACAAGGTTTAAAGCAGAAGTCATATTCCCATACAGATAGGAATCTCTATAAGGAGGAAGAAAAACGTAATGTTTTGTTTGGTTTTGGTTTGGTTTATTTTTCTCCTGCAGGTATGAAGTGTCTTAAGTGCCTGTCTGCATCCACAAAGGCATTGATGGGATGGGTGATGTAGCAATGGAGAGATGAAGAAGGGGAGGGTTTTTTGTTTGGTTGGTTTTTTAAACAAGCAACCACTTGCACCACAGAACTACAAGGCTGCTTCATTTANAACAGTCAGTTTGTGGTATTCACTTTGAGCAGACCTGTGGTTTGGTTATCTCGCTCTTGGTACATGTCAGCTAGTTCCAGGAGGCATTTCCAGTCAGCAGTTACCAGCATTTGTACACGTACCTGCATTGCCTAAATTTTGCAGAATATAAATCATGTCTTGTAAAGGCTGATACAAATCTGAAATCTATATGTAGCTCTAGGCCAGAGAGGGATGCCAATAAGCACCCGAAATAAAGAAGCCCCTGGGTATTGTGACAGGAGGTATTTTAAAAGATGTGATAATGTTTGCTTGGATTTTTTTTTTTTCTTAAATGTAACCAATGAGTGGCTTACTTTGCTAGCTCTGTGTCAAAATAATGGGAAATGTTGGAAAGTGCACAATGTGAAGGGAGAGAGAGGAAACAAGATGCCATTGCTTCAAATATATACACTTGTGCTGTGGGAGCCATCGTCAGCCAAAAATAAGCTGTGAGCTCTTTCCCACCCACATAGCTCAAGCTTCATGAAGCGAGGGAGACTGTCATGTGGTGGCAAAGGCCAGATTATCATAATGTGGGTGAGTTGTTTCTGCCCAAAAATACTCTCCTGCCTGTTGTGTTCTGAAGCTCCTTATTTGTACCTGCAAAGCAGTAATCTGCACCAATGGAGTAGTGAAGTGTCCAAGTGCTGTTTGTGTGGGGCACCCACAGTTTGTCTGTGGGCAGAAATGCTCTCTCTGGAGGTGGAAATGCGTGTTTTTTCAAGTGTGTGTTCTTTTGTTTCTCCTCTTCCCCCTCCCCCAAGAGTGACATCCACCTCTGCATTTTTCCCTTCGTGTAGGATGTGTGGGACCATACTTCTTTTACAGTTCTCTTGTGTGTTGGCTTACCAAATCCTCAGCTTGTACAAACTGGCGTAATTCCACTGAAACTGATAAAAGTATGTTGACTCCAAAACCAGCAGAGAATCTGAATTCATTAGTTAGCAGACCATGATCCACATGAACTTCTGGAATAACCTACTGCAATTGTTTTGGGGATGTACAGAGATATTCCTGGAGAGTCTACAAGGATTTCTTTTAAGATTTTCTGTAGGCCTCAGCTGGCTGCTGTCTTTAAAGTACTGTCTTTTTTTTTTTTTTTTCCCCCCTCCTGTTGTCTCCTACAGTTATATCCTGAATGTCTCTCAAAGTTCTTTTATTTTTGTTATCCCTCTAGCAGTTTGTGGCCTCTCCAAAGTGTGTTCACTGTCCCTGCCTGTGGGAGAGCCTGCACACTAATTTCATTGTGTCTGTCAGTCTGGTAACCAGCAGCATATTGATACTGAGTGAACTGGATGGCATTTAAATGTAAATCTATTGTCATGAACTCCAGGCTTATCCTGGCTCATTATTTTGAGGCAAACACAGTAATTAGCACGAGGTGTGCTCTATGATAATTAGGAATGTTTTACGCATCAGATGGGAATGTTGACTTTTGAGGGCAACCACCTGGACTCAACTCTCACTAGCTAAAACTAATATTTTGGTATTTCTTTTTGTTTCAGTGTTTCAAAATGCCTGTGATAAAACACTTTAACTGTTTAATCACTAAATAATAGATCCATGCAATCAATTAATTGAACAGTATGATTATTGGGACAAGTTGCTGGTACCCATAGGTGAAACCATAGCTGGGATAAAATACACATAAACTGCGTAATTTCTCTTGAGTGCAAGGTGAAACTTCCAGGTGCATGTTGCTTTCCAGCTCTCTCTCATCTTTACCTGAGCTGACATCTGAACCTTCTGAACACTGGTATCATAGATTTGTGGTATCTGGTCCATTTTTGACTTGTTTTTCATCATAAAGATGTAGTACGACATTCCTAGTGAAGAAAATAACGATTAAAAAAAACACCCACAGAAAAACCTACCAAACAAAACACAACCCAGCGATTTATATCATCAGGTCTCATGATAGTCTATTTGTGAACTTGTTAGATTAAAGCAGATTTGTTAAAACATCAAAACTTCCAGAGCTATCTTGGAAGCAGCTGTATCTTATGAAGTAAAATCAGGAAATATCAGAATATCAGGGACCTATATTCTGTCTGCAGAACTAGGGGGCTTATTTCTGGTTTACTGTGAAACATAGACAGAGTTTCTGTTCTAACTCATGGCTTGTGTGGATTAGTTTCTGTACCTGAAGCTTTCCTGAAATTTCTGGAGCCAGTTCATATCCAAACCTAGGAGGAGGAGACTATTTTTGTTTCTAGTGGCAATGTGAAGGCAGTCTCATAACCAGAAGATGAAGAAGCTGGGCATTACTGTCAGCTTTCATAAGAATCACATTTGAAAGCTGTGCAATTTGAAGACTTGCCCTGTTTCCTCCTCAGATCAATAATTGCTAAACTCAAACATAAACCTTCCCTTATGTGTGTTTGTCAGACATATTTGCATTCAGTGTGTGATTACCGGTTGTTATGGAGTGAAGGCTCTAACACAGCCACGTAAATACTGAGCTTGTAAATACCATTTAGGTGCAGACAGCAGGAAGGGTGAGATAGTCATTCTGCTTCTATTACCTCTTTTGTAGTTTGTACTCTTAAAATAATGTGGGGGAAATGCAATGGAAAGTTTAATTTTTTTTAAAATTAAATAACGATAGACTTCTGCTTGTATTCAAAGTTCATTCCCACTACTATGATGCCATGTAGTTTCTGCCACTAAGTTTCAAAACATTAGTGACTTGGGGGGGGAAGGAGGAGCTATATTTTGGAAAAAAAAATTCTGTAAATTCAAAAAATTGCAAGTGTTGCATTTCAAGGGGATGAAATAATCTATTTTAAACTAGGAAAGAACTTGTGGACACTGTATCTATGGAATAAAGTGAGATAAATTTAAATGTGTTAACTGTGTGGTGCCATTACAAATGCTATTTTTGGCTGAAAAGGATCAGTGATTGCTTGTAAAATAGAGACTTCAGATTATTTCAGCTAGCCCTGGCTGGGCTCTTTGGAATGTGGTCTGTTTCTGGCATTTGCACTTGAGGAGGATGTATAGGAAGAAAAAAAAAAAGTAAAGTTCAAACAAAACTGTACAAACCTAAATAAAAGAGAGGGCAAGATGTAAAAATTATTCTGTAGTGGGTGTCAGCATGCAACTGCTTGGAAAAATAATTGGTTGCCATTGTAACTCTTGCAAGTAACAAAGATATACATTAATAGGAAAAAAAGGTGGTTGGTGAGTAAAACAGATATTTACGTGAGGTAAAAGGGTTGCAGAGCATTCTTTTTTTTCCCCAGAAAGATGCGGTTGGAGTCTAAAATTGTCTAGATACTGCTTCTATTTCAACTATAAATGACTTCTATATTTAACTCTTTAACTTACTGTGTGACTTCACCATCTGTAAAGCAAGAGATGTTAGTGTGATGGTGTCAGCTGTGCCAAAAAGAGAGTCTATCATATTCATCCTGCCATGGTCCTGAATATCACAGACTATTTCTATCATAGGAATTCTTTGACTTGTGGTTTTAGAGGTAAAACCAAGTGTCTTTCTGTACTTGCTAAACAGGAGTTATAGAATTGATGCAGAAGCTGTTGGGTTGGATGTTTTAAATCATCTTATGCCAGAAGCCAGGGAGAAAAAAGGAACTTAGAGGTAATTTAAAAACCCAACAACTCCAAACCTCATAACAAGCCCTTAGTAGCACCTCTGCTGTCCTCAAGCACGGTGATGTGCACGCTGGGGAACAGCAACTGATCTGTCATGGATGGGAAGTGCATTCCCTCTCCTCTTCCTCCACTGCTGTAAAACCAGTGCTCCTATTATGTCAAGGTCCATCGCATTTACTGCAACTTTGATATGCTTGACCTAAAAATATTGCTGTGAGTGAATTATTTACAATGACACGGAGGAGCAATTTTCTAGAATGTTTCTATGGCCTGCGGGCATTGTACTGAGTACATATGTATGATATTAACAAAAAACATGAAAATTGCCAGGAAAACTTTCCACAGTATATCACAGTTATCATTGCCAAATTGGGTTTGTTCTGTGGCTTTACAGGATAAGGAAAGACACGTACAAGCCAACATTTCTTGTATGATATGGAATAATGGTGTTGTTTTCCAATGAATATTATTAAATAACTAGTCTGTAGAGGTTGATTTCAAGTTGCTTGAAGTACTATATATCTGTACACTATGAAAACATTTCTCTATTTCTATATGAAACATGGTGTAATTAAAATCACTGATAAACTTCCATGCTAGGCACCATTAAAAAAGACAGCTGCTGCAGATTCTTCTCTTCAGAAACCAGTAAAAACTTGCAGTCCAGGTGGAAATATGTTTTACATTTGTTATGAGAGTGGACTATCTGTGCTTAGGTCAGTGCTGGCTGAGGTTTCTGCACCCCGATCCAGTAGGGTATGAATGGCTGCTCTTGCATTAGTAAGTGTATAGAGCAAAGTTATGATAGAAATCAGGAGAGTCATGTATTTTGAGGAAAAGTACTGCCTTAGAAAAGGATGTAATTTTATCTTTTTCTTGCAGTGGGGTCTGTCCCTCCTCAATGCTAATCATTCAGGCATTATCAGTTAGCACAGAAAACATATATACAGAAACCACTCATGTTCCAGGACATTAGCTCTTTCCAGTGTTGAGAAATTCCAGATTCTTCTATTTTGATAAGTGTTTTCTCTGTTAAAAACACATAACACATCTATGACTAGCATTAAGAAGTGTTTTGCCAAATGAAGAGCTGGGTTTTAAGTTTCAGTAAAGAACTTTGTTTTGTAGGAAAAACATACTAGCTACAGCTTAATTTGAGAATTTCTCCTTCTAGACAGAACATATACCCCTGAGTCTTACTTTTAATCTTTATCTGCTTGCAATATGTAAGTCTGTAGTAATTCAAATTCCCCTTTTTGTAGAAATGGGTAAACCTAAAGATACAGGCTTATCTCTGAACAGCATTGCTGAGAAATCATTTATCCATAGCAACTCTGCCTTTCAATACTTTACTCTTCTGTCTCTGACTGTGCCAGTATTCAGTGAGCAACAGACCATGTGGGTTCTTCTCCAGTAAATATTGGAATCAAAAAAGATAATCTTCCCAAATGCCAATTTCAAGTAATGTCCAAATAATTTTGGATTTTTTTTTGGTAGTGGGGTTAGGGTTTTTGAGGAACTGGGGTTTTTTTTCTATAAATACTACTTTCACATGTGACAGTGGACTGATCTCTTTCATGATTTTCATATATTTTTACCATTTAATTAGACTGATGAAAGTTCTAGAAGCGACTATAGACGTATTGTCCCATGATAGCCTTGATACTTGTATGCTGTTCAGTTCCTACACAGTGAAACTTGGATAAAACAAGATAACTTGTGTGACTGATGTGCTGAGGAAACTTTGTAAATAATCAGAATAAAGTACTGTTTATAAACACTCCCATAATGAGGAACAATGATATGAATGATATGATCATATGCTGTGAGATTTCCTGATTTTGTAAGCAATTCCTGCTGCAGAATATTTGAGTTGCACTGAGTCTAAAGGCTGAACTTACCTTGGATGATTGTGTGAAGTGAGAAATGTAGACTGCTCCTTCTGTGTGTCTGACTAGGTTAATAAAGGCTTATAAAGAAATAAGGAAACAATTGTGAGCTTATTTACACTTTATTTTCTTATTGCAAAACTCAGAGTGTGACATAGGTACTCGGTTTACAGTAATTTTACAATTTAACTGCTTTTCCATTATTATTTCTGGATATACATTTCTATCATGTTTCAGATCCCTGAAAAAGGCAAATGCAATAGTATTTGTGTTCTTAAAATCAGTTTCATGTAAAATTAATTAATATTTTTGATATAACATTTTTATCCATAACTCTTAAATCCCATTTGTTCCCATTTGTATTTGCCATGACAAGTGTCGAATAAACTTTTGAACTATTCAACAATGCCTAGTTAAAATGGCAATTAAATATTCTCTCCTCTTATGTCGGAGTCCTTAGGAGTGGATATACTGAGCTTCCTGTCCTGTTATTTTTTTCTGCATACATACTAAATGAGAATTTTCACATTTTCAATGTTACTGAACGTAGTGAGGACAATAATCCAGAAAAAGGCAGTGGGTTTTCTCTTCCAGTCAGCTAAATAAAACGCACTCAAAACCAAGCAAGCAAAAAGTGGATACCCCCAACTATTTTTCTGCCCAGAAAATTGTCGCTTATAAGAAGTGTTTGCTTCTCAGAGCTGCTGCTCCTCTCAATGGCAACTGTACAATGTGGGGCCACAGTTGCATTCATTGTTCAGTGAGCTTGTCCACATAGTTAAACCCACCGACAGCAATGAATGTTGATTGTGACCTTTTTGTAAAGCTTGGCAGGGTGGGGGAGGAACATCATATGATGGTTAGGTTGCTATCTTCGGTGTTAAGGCCTGAAAGCATGAAGTAAGGAGGAGGATGGTTAGCTGGAGGGTACAATCAACGGTCGATGGTTTTCTCTTTAATTCCAAACTCACCGACAGCGTTGAATGTTCACTGAAGCAACCACTACAACAGAATTCCATTGACTTGACTGCATCCTCAAATGTCTGAAAGTAGGGGGGAAAAATCAAAATTCACACAATGATTTTAATCATACAGATGATGCAATTTCAATCATTTTTCTCTTACCGACACCAACACCCTTCTCTGCCCATCGTGTTTCAGTCTTTGTGCAAGGAGCTGGCAGTTTCCAGACTTCTTTCTATGGAAAGAAAATATATTTCAGTTATTCAGGCTTTAAAAATAAAGGTTAGAGATCCAGGCACGAGTGGATTAACGTTGTCTGTTATTTCATGAGACAGAACTTCACAGTAAAACAAAACATGAGATCTCATAAATGAACAGAGCTGGCTAAGAGTTTTACAAATTAGTGTTGCCAATTAGAGATTGCTCAATTGAACAAAATGTCTGCTTCTGACACGGTTCAATTGGATTAAAACTTGTTTAGGATTGATAAAAAATAAATTTTCTTTAAAGAAGGCTTAATTTTTCAATAAACACCTCAGAGAGACAGAAGACCTTTTTTTCCTTACAAATTTTCACACATGCAGAACCTGTTGTGATTGTTTTCGGGAATAGAAAAGGTGAATGTATATCAAGGCTTGACCTGTATTTATTTTCATATTTTTTTATGTGTCAGTGTGCTGTGCACCTCCAGCTGATCATCACACACTAAAGTCCTTAGTCTTAAAAATTTCCACAATAACACAACAGTTTTTCCTAATCTTCTGAGCCTTCCAACTCCGTTGTCCTAATCATTAATAAAAACAAATAATAATAATAAAAAAATTAAGATTGTAGTTTCTGTGTTGTAGAAGGGTTTTAGGGGCTGGATCAGAAGGCAAAACATGGTAATCCAGAAATTTTACCTTATTTGCATTTGTGAGCGAGGTTCTTATGCAGAAGGTGTTCTTGAAGCTCAGCTTGTCAGAATTCTTTTTTGCTAGGTCTGCTCTTACTGTGCTGAAATTCCATGACCTGATTCATTAACTTACATGAATTGCTGTTTGTTTGTTTGTTTACCTCATCCTTTGCTAAAGATGCCTTGATTATTTAGAAGCCTCTATAAATGTTTGGGGGTCTGTACTTGTGTTAAGGGAACCCGCCCTAAAGGACTGGAGTTCATCAAAGTGCTGCCCACGCCTATTTTGTGAACAAACACTATGACAAGGACTTTGTCCCAACTGTTTCTTCCAACTAATTGCTCTGCACATAGAGGTTTTACAATTATTACATCATTTAACCCAACTGCATTTTCCATCTAATATAACTAAAAGAAAAAGTCATTAATATAGCCTACTGGAGAACTAGACAAGAACAGAATCAGCTAATTTTCTTCTTTATGGTGGATTAGATGTGTTTTGTTTATGAAGGTCACTGTGATTATGAATATAGTTAAGTTAAATTTTAATTAAATGTGGCAGCCCACCTTCCTTTCCTGATACAGCAGCACGTATTTGCTGCCAATACTTTTGTTTTGAAGTTTGATTATTTTTATTTCTCCATTTATTTGTGCTGAAATTTCAAAAGTTTAATTCCATGGATGTTACAAGAAGACCTCTATACACTGGCATGAGTGATGAGAGAATAAGGCTCTCCAACTCAGTTTTATGTACATGTGCGTCTGTTCAACATTGTTCTAGCCAAATGAATTGACTTTGTGGTTTACAGTCGCTCATGTTTAAGATCAGCCCTATTATGAGCTTGTTTTCTATATGTCATTTCTTTCAGTACTCGTTCCTATGCCCTTATTCCCTTCTTCCATCTGTCACTTCATATTTCAGTATGTGGGCTTGCCTGGCTGATATCTGGCAATTGGGATGGGGTGCAGGGGAAGCAGAGGAGCTGTGTAGAGCTTGTGGCTGGGTGGATTACATCTTACAAGGAATTACTTTCACAGGTTGTTATTAATGCCTCCCCACCCCCCATAATGGAAAACCTCAGTATTTCCTTGGTCACCTAGCCTCTGAAATGGGCTGAAACTTCTAAGTACAAAAAGTATTTCAGTTCCAGCCCTGATTCCTGATGTGTGCAGGTTATGCAGGGTAAATATGCTTTCATCTTCTTTCATCTGGTTTTCATTTTTTTAAAAATCCCTTACCGGGCTTAGCTAGCTGTTACAAATGCCAGCTTTATTTTAAATTTTATTTCAGATCTGCAGGCTTATGTGAGCATTCAGATTGGATGTATTTTTTTTAATTTAAGGTTAGTAGGTCATAAATAAACCAAAGCACTTTCCTTGCTATGAGCAATAGAGTCATGATGTACATGAAATATCGCTCTAAAGAAACTGGAACCTAACGTGAATTGACAGAGGTACATGAGGAAGTAGTTCATCGTGTCACTGCAAAGGCCATAGGGATTTGGACTGCTAGAGCTGCTTGTCTTAGGAATAGATTAGATATTTTGTCTGATGACCTGTACTTAATTTAAGTGACTGCCTTTGCAAGTCCTTCCAGAGGGCAACTGTGTGAAGTAGAGCGTCTCATCTTCAGTCTTGAGTCCTTTTCCTCCTCTTGATGGTCTGACCTAAATTGAAGATATGGTTGTTGTGCTGCACAAATAGACAATTACTTCAATACTATGTGAACAGCATCTTCAGTTCTAATTAGTTACCTTTTCCTTTTGACCTTGGTATGTTGAATCAAAAGACCAACATTCCAACTTCATTGTACTGGTCAATACTGAGCAAGTGTTACACAACGCACTCACATTAACAACTGCCTTATATAAAATAGAAGCAAAAGCTCCCTCTTGCTGCTCAGAAATGGTGGAGCTGTCAAGTACTATTCTGCCCTGCTTATTGCCCCACCTTTTCCTTTCTTCCTCCTCTCCCCTATACAAATGCTAGGTGAGATATAAAAGATGTCAGCCAGATAGAAGTCTGGCTTGCAGGCCACTTCAAACAGCTGCCTCAGAACTGTTACCAATCTTCCTGCTGGTCTAGCAGGGAGATTGCTTAGGAACAAATCCTTAGGTGAAATAAACAGAACTCAGCCTTGGGGCTATTATAGCTTTAGGTACTTTTTCTAATGGTGCATTAAAACAGCCTACCCAGATTGTATACTGGTTAAAATACCATGTTAACACATTTGTAAGGTAGATACTCCACATGGTTTACAGCATCATTTTTCTTTTGCTGACATGGAATTGTTTGTTAGTGGAAGGTGGAGTTAAAACTTTTTGAAGCCAAATATTCGTTTGTATAAAAGGAAGACAACAGAACAGTGTTCATACTGATACTGCACAGTTATCTCATGGGTGCAGTTGTTGGCTGCTTCCACCTCCCACTTGCCCTCTCCCACAGTCTGTCAACAGACTTCTTATACACTTGGGGACAGGAAGAAATGCAATGTGTGGATGTATTTTTTTAATTGTCTTGCAAAAGTGAATTCCAGTGGCAGTGGCTAAAAATGGCAGTAGCACACTTGGGATCAGATTCTCAGCTAGAGTAAACTGACACAGCTCCATTGACGTCAGTGGCATCTGCGTTTACACCATCTGACACCTGGATGCTCATCTGGAAAAAAGTAGATTAGAATGATCAGTTATTGGTTCTTATATTTTCAAATTTTTTTGTGTTGTGATCATCTTTTTTATTAAACCTTTCTAAAATGACAAATTTTCATGTTGTATTGACATTTTACTTTCAATAAATCAGCAATAATACTAAATCTCAGTAGGTAGTGACACTGCTGTGCTTCCACCAAAAGGAATTAAATCCAGTTGACTGTAGTTATTAGAAATTCAATTTGCTCTTAGATGACTTTGAGTTATATGCTGAGAGTAAAAAATGTGTGCAGCTATCAAGAGGAGAAAATGAAAAGTATTTGTTTCTTCCGTGACCTTAAAAACTACAAGAACAGACTCAAATAGCAGTCACTGTAATCTAAGATTCTCACTGTATTCTAAAGACACTGCAGTTGTTTCTGCACTGTGTTGGAGTATAGCATCAGCTCCTAATTACTGATGCAGTAAATCTAAGGCTAATGTTTTTCAAGAAATCAAACTAGACAATCACCATGTTTTCATATTGCCTTAGACCTATGGAAACATCTCTGTTAACCTCTGCTGGGGAAAAAAAAAAAAAAAAAGATGTTTGAGGGAGTATTTCACCATTTACTGGAGTAGAGCCATCTCTGGGGAAAAGTAGCAGCTGCTTAACATCTTGAAGCACTAGTGCATGCCAGCCCGAGACAGGAGCAAAAAATTGTGACTGCCTTGTTTAAATTCTGCATTCTACAAGGCTGCTTTTTTTATGTTCCTGGTTCTTGCTCATAGAGTAAGAGGACAGAAAAACAGAAAACACTTTGAGGTGAAATATTATCCACAAAACTGTTTTTTAAATGAAATCAAAACTTGTTTGACATGCATAACCATCACAGAACGATCTGAAGTTCGCTGAGTCTTATCAGAGTTCTGATGGCCCAGAAACTGTGATATGTCCAAATATGCTGCTTCATGTATTTGTAGGCTTTAACTAAGTTTTTGAGTAAGCTTTCTGTCCAAAAATTGACTGTGCTCTTGAAATGAAACCCATCAGCTAATATTACATGTTTACAACACAGGCTGTGAGGTGGGATACTGATTAGCCATGCTAATTTAGGAACAGAACAAATGTGAGGAGCAGCAAAGATATTAGTTCAATCAAATATTTGATTGCACTTCCAGAAATAATTTAATTGCAGAGTTCAAAACTATGCTTTGCCCATTAGAATTTTACCTGATTAGTATTTTGTTAAATCTTGATATTAAAGAAACTTCCAAGCCCAAATCTAATGTGAAAATACCCACAGTAATATTGGCTTTTTGCTTACTGCTTTAGATTTATTGTGTCTCAATCAATATAAATTGTTACTCTTATTTAACAAATCATAGTTGCACTCATGTTCTAAACAGACTTTTATATCTGCCCTATTGAGCCCGACTGCAATTTATTACTTCATGTTGTTAGTCCTGTTTGCAATTGTAAGCGCTTTTCCAACATACAGGATTCAGGCCCTGGCTCTATGAGATTTGCTTTTTATTTAAAGCCAAAAAATTGGTAAATAAATTCTAATACTGCCTGCATTTTCCCAGTCTTTTGGATCACAATTCTCCACTCCTTGTTACTGGAACACATTACTATTTATGGAAGATATGCACATTTTTCAGTGTCCATAAATCATATGCAAACATCTGTTCTTTAGATCAGTAGATGGAGTATGGTAACTGGTTCTTACATTAATATCCATGAAGTAATGCTCACCTACTGATGTTATACTTAAACTCTAATATTTTAGCAAATATTTCAGTAATTTAGCTTTTCAGGCAATGTTAGTCAAAACAGTAGAAGTTGCAAGCACAGTCTGGCATAGAGTTAGTTCCACATGGCCTGTACCTGAAAAAGGCCAAAGAGGGTAAATATTCATAGCAACAGGATCAACCTGGCTAAAACACAAAAGGTTCTGTTAGTAATTCTCTCTGCACTCATTGCTGCCTTTGAAGAGAATTTCTTTCCCTCCCTCCCCCTTCCTGTGATAGCTTTAAACAGGCACCCTTTTCTTATTTGATGAATCTGGACTGTGTGTAGTGGTCTACATTTTTGTCTCAGTAGTATGATCTATTTCCCACGTGATTCTGCAGACAAGGTTCTAAGGCCAGTAACTGTGAAGCTGTGCTCAGGGAACATATGGTGTGTGTGCAAACCAGGGCTGTGTACAAGCTAAAATGTAAGAGGTGGGAAACACAATATTGTAGGATAGGATGGGCACAGGATGGAAAGGCAGAGGACAAGAGTTTTCTTATTCTGTCTACAATCTCAGTGTCAGGATTTTTGGATGAAGTGATTTCAGTTGTAAAGTGAAGAATCCTGAGGATGTATCTAGTTTAGCATTTATGTCAAGCCTTTATTTGGTTGTCGTGTGTACTGTGGATACATTGGTTGTTTTTCAACATTTCCTTTGTGTTTGTTTTCTTTTTACAGGAACAGAGACTTGGTACTTTGAGACTAGAGATATAAATGTCAGCATAGTTGAATTTTCATAGGAAGAAAGGTATAAAAACAGAGAGCAAAAGCATTCTATATTTCTAAAAGTTGAGTCCTACTGTAGTCAGCTATAATACAAGAGACTGTAGTTCTTTTGCTGCAGAAAGTGGACTTGCTTTTAAGTTGCCTGCTAATCCTCTTGGTATAAAAACTCCCAAACTGCTTCAGAATGAATTCAGAACCCCATTTTAGGATTTCTGGAGTACTTCTGTACCGTTTGCATGTTGTCTTTTATGTTCTTCACAGTGTTATGTGGAATAGATACATTTAGAAAAACATGCTAGTGGGCTTTCAAAACCATTTGTTTAATTTTTCTTCTGATTTTTTAAAATGATTTTCTAGAAGTTGGTACAAAAGGTGCTGAGTGTAGGTTTTCTTAAGAGATCCTCCCTGTGTCCGTATCTCGCTGCCAGAGCAGAGTCCAATAGCAACTGGCTTTAATATCCCATCCCCCTCTTCATTCTGTGTTGCCATAGGAATGGTCTGCGAGAATTACCAAATTCAAATAATTATGGTCCTGCTGCACAAAGTTTCTTTTGATCAAGAGCAAGTCATTTGAACCCTGATGTTTAGTGGGTAATACTTACAGCCTCATAAAAGTGTAGTGATGGCTGATATCTCATAGTGCTTTGAACATGTGAAGTGCTATATAAACAATATAGGGCTATTGCACACAACTCAAGCTATTAGCATTTGAGGCACAGTGCCCCAGGCCCTCGGAGGGGAAGTCACGTCTTCACTGGAAAAGAGGCACCTTTTTGAGTTCTGTCTGCTTCCAGATTAGGTATCAGGAGCTCTGAAGGTAGCATAGAGATAGGAAAACCTTGTTTTTTCAAATACTGTGTCTACTAAGCTACACTGGATTCTAACCAAAGGCATTCGATTAGAACTGTGATTCTGAAAATGTGAAGATGGTAAATAATTTCCTGGTTGCATTATTTCCTTTGCTGTAATTGTATTTTGGCATTTCTGCATTTTTTTCCTTTGTGAAATTTCTGTATGGAAACCTATTTGTTGCTAACATACTCGGTATTTTTCATGTGTAATTTGAAACAGATGAGAGATTATGCTTCATCTTTGTTCCATACTTCACAGAATTTAGACCACAAATGCAATTTGAGAATGTGTAGAACACTCCATGAGTGTCTGTGTGTAAAGGGTGGTGAAATCTTGCTCTTAAGGTAGCAATACAAGTTAAGAAAATAGTCTGGGGCATTTGCTACACAGCTGATGTAACCTCTGCCTGTTAGAGCTGAAGGTATGGCTCAGATGGGAGCAGTTTTCGTAGGATTGATGGAATTGCCTGATTTGCTGTGTTTTGACTCTTCTACACATTTCTCATGCTCTGATAAATAAGGGCTCCTGCTTAGGATGCACAAGACTTGCCTATCCTTCAATAACTACAACATGAAGTCTGGGGCAGTGGAAAGGCTCATGACTATCTTCAGGGAGAAGAGGAAATTCCTTGAAGTCTTTTTATGCCAGTCATTGCTCCAGTTTAAAAACAAAGCAGTTCTTGGTCCAGAGTTGGCAAAACATTCTTTTTGTGTTTTGATGGTGTAACTTCTTTTCACCAGTAGAGACTATTCTAAAGGATTGCATTTTTCTGCTTGCTTGTTGTGTGGCTTTTTTAATGTCTCAAGCTAAGCTTTTAGGCATGTTAAATGATGTAAACAAGTTTTGGATTTTTGTTACTGTTATCTAGGAACAGCCATGCAAAACAAATATGCTATTGACTCAACTCTAAAAAGCTCTGGACACAGAATAAGCTCAGACTTTGAAGGACTGGGCACACAGTTTAAATATTTAGCATAGCAAAACCCATTGCAGTACAATTGCTTGTACAGGATCCAATGATTTACAGCACAAATGCGAAGCATAATCCCATGTATTCAGGGAGCAAATGCCTAGTTAGTCTACTGTTTTCTGGTGGCTCTTTTTTATCAAGACCAACACACACAAATACAAAATACTTTTTTTCTGCTCTGGAAAAGGTATTTTTAAGTAATACATATTCTTCTAAGGAAAAATAGCCCAAAATAAATAGATACAAATTACCAGAACTGTTATAAAGGCCTTATCTTTGTTATTGAGAAACTGAGTGCCCTTTAATGGTTTGTAATCTGCCTGTGTTTTTGTGGCTTCCTCAACATCCTCCTCCTTGTCCTTGTTGAGCTCAGCTACCCTTGAAAAGCTCTTTGTGCTCCAGTGACCACTTTAAACTTTCTATTGACAAAATAAAGCTGGACTCCTAATTTATTTTTCCAACAGAAGGTGTGAGTTGAAAGTGGTCATTGGCCCAAAAACCTATGGTGAAGACAAAGTTGATTTTACTGGGAAGGGGGGAGTGATATCTGGTCTCCTTTTCTCTGTCCTTCAATCCCTACCTCACAGAGTCCAAAGGAAACTGTAGTTCCTACATCTCTTCCTGAAGTTTCCCTTTTCCAACCTCACAGCAGCACAGTTTCCCTTTTTTCAGCCATTTGCTGCAGCAAGGAAAGGTAGGCCAGGAAATCATCTTTGAGTCCTCAGCTGGAATTGCTTTGTGAATCTGAATTCTGTGTCTTAAAACTGTGGGAAGACTGGGAGATTGGCAATGAAGTAAATGAGTGAATGGGATGAGGGAAAGCATGTGCAGCCAAATAAGTGGGAATTATTAAACCATTCTTTTTGCCTTCACGTGCACTTATGTAGCTTAAAAATACATGCAAGCACAAATGCAGACAGTCTAATGTGAAAAAAGAAAGGGAAATACTACTTTGTTTTGGGGATTTAAACAGATCAGTACATCTGTAGTACCCAGAAGCCTCAAACATTATCAAAATGCATTTTACCACCACAGGGTCTTCCTTCTCTGCAGTACCCCATACATTTAAATACAAGCCCTGTAATGCATTAGTAGGTTTAGGAGTCAGTGGATGGCATTTTACACAGTCAGCACTTTCTCTAAAAGTCTCAAGAGATGCCCTATTACCATCTCAGTAACCACTTCTAATCAACAAATCATAATCTGAACAATCAGAGGTGATGCTGGCTATTCCGAGGAGTTCTGTTTCTGCATCAATACCTCCCTGGATTTACAAACCCTTCTTGTGTCAGTACCTGCCTCTTTTCTTGCTAAAGGTGATCAGGGAGTTTGAGGCTCACAGATTAAATTTTCTGTGCTGCTCAAAGGTGTTCTATTTGTATTTTTATTTAGAAATATCTGGATGAAATTCCATTTAGTGGGAAGTTCCATCCCTTAAGTCCTATGATAACTCTACACTCTGAACACCTAAAGCAGAGACATTATGCTGGCTCCTAGCAGATAGGGTGAATTTCATTATTACTGAATACGACCCAGGTGCTAAAAAGCTGTAGCTGAAAGTGCTGGGTTAAAAGCACAAGTCAGCTAGGTGCATAAATATTATATGGCTATATCTTTAATGGGTTCCTATCATAGACTTGCCTTTGTTTAAAGATTTCCATAACCCTGCTGATTTATTGCATCTTTTCTAGAAGTATGCTGTTAGCAGGAAACTCAGTTGAAGCACTTTCAATGATGTTGGAGGATCATTATACTTTCACTTGAATAACTAATTAGTTGCAAGAAATTAACCACTGCTGTTTAGCACAAAAACACTTTCAAGAAGGGCTTTCATTTTTGTTGTGGAAAATGACCTCAGGCACTTGAGGAGGTGGGGCAGAAAGGAGAAATAATGATCCTGCTGTCTTTTAATATAACTTTTGTTTTCAATCCCACCTGGTAACTAGCAGGCAGCATAGCTGTCTGAATAGGGCACTGCACTTGGACTTTGGATAAATGTGTTCTGATCTTTCTGATCCCATGGATCTGACAGCTGACCTCATCCTATTGATTGAGACTGGCCTAAAGCTCCAAATACTGTCACTGAAGGCTTGGGAGATGGAGTACAAGACTGAGGAAGAAATAAATTAGTGAACAGGATGGAAAGAAGAATAGAATATGGCCAAAAAACCGATATAACCAGTCTCATGTTTCTGAAACTTAATTTTCTTGTGAAATGTAGGTTGTTTTTTTTTTTACTTGGCACGTGAGGGCCCTGTCTTGAGGGTCTTGCATAAGAGCACAGTATTATTGTCACATGGTGTTCACAGCACTGCTAATCTAATGTAAAACACAGTGAGGTGAGGAAGGAGAACAAACAGCTCAAATACTTAGTGATTCACCATACTTCTGAGGTAAAAACTGGGAGGAATTTGAGGACAAATGGCTTCTGAGATCTAGATTCTTCTCTAATACAAAATTTATTTAACAAGCCAATAAAAGTACGAGATCCTAAACACTTTTTTTGTCTAGAACTGTAATTTTGCCTGTTTTTGGAGAAATATGCATATGAAATCGATTTTAAATTATGAAATAAAAACATGACAGGACGCACATACAAATCAGTTGCCTCCTTTCAGTTTTCTCCTCCTTCTATGAGGAGAATTCCTCAGGTATTTGATAAAAAAGATAAGTATTGGCCAGTAAGGTGAGGGCAAGGGGGAAGCGGGGATTTTATTGGTATTTTTTGCTTTCCTCTTCCTTCTCTCTAAGCACACTTGCAAGATTAGAAAGTTGTCTTTGATATGTGTATCTGAGATGTGATGTGAAAGTGCTGGGAATTATTCAGCGCAAAAAGGGAGTGGGCTGCTCATGACAAACTCCTCCTGAATATAAAATATAAAGGCTCCTATAATGCTTTTAACACTTTTACTGTCTCCTCTGTTCTTTGCCTTCTTTCCAATACTTAAGCACCTATTTTGGGTACCTGTCAGGATCTGAATCTCATTCAGCTCTTTATATTGGATTACATGCATAATGTGTGTCTTCTGAAAATATTTACATAAACACAGTACATTCTGGTGGCTATGGGTGTGACTTTCTTTTTCCTTTTTATTTTCTTGGCTTAGTTTGCAACTTATTGGTACATGAGGATGCAGGAGACAGAGGTTTGCATATGTGCATATCAGGAAGACTAACTCTCCACTTTTTAGAGGATTCCCTAACAGGCTTTTTAAGACAATATGTTGCCCTGAAATTGCATGCAGAGAATTTCAAAAGGAGCAAGGGATTTTCAAAAATTCTTTCCTTGACACTCAGAGGAATTACTGCTAAAAATCCTGGTGCTTTTTTTTCCTTTTTTTTGTGCATCACTGAAGATTGAAATCTGAGTGTAAGAATCACAGAAATCTGTTAAATTCCTTGCAATATATCTCTCAGGTGAACACGATGCAATAGCCCAAGATGCTTTAGTTGCTGAGGTGGTGAGAGCGTGGTGCTAACACCAAGGCCATGGGCTCAATCCCTTATGGGTTGTTCACTCAAGTGGGACTTGATGATCCTTGTGGGTCCCTTCCAACACAGAATATTCAGAGATCTAAAAGCTCATGCTTTGTAGTAATTACAGCTAAATAACAGATAATTGAATGTAAACCTAGTAAGAGACATCTAAGTCAGATGTTAATGACAAATGTCTCAATTTCCCTTTCCCCATTATGAACATGTTCTCTGCTTTGCTCCCATTACCTCACTTTGCTTTGCTTGCTCTTTCATTTTGATCTGTAACTGTTCAGTGAGTTAATGTGTCTTCAAATAACGGGTGCTGACTTTGAGGGTAGTTTCAAACTGGTTTAGTCTTCTGCCTGTGGTTCAGATTGGGTTCATTTGAGTTCGTACTTAGATCTAAATCTTGAAATTCCTTCCCACTTGGATAATCTTACCCATGCCACACCAAATACTGACTTACTAATCTTCAGTCATCGCATGTCCCTATGTCATGGAAAATACATGGTCCTTCTTTGTCTTGTATAATCACAAGTAGTGGAAAATGTGGAGTCTAGAAAACCTGCATATCTAGGGAGAAGAGAACGTAAGATTCTTCTTCAAATAAAAAACCTTTGAAATACATTAAAACACATAGACAGCCATGGCTCCCTTGCATTTACACTTTAGTTATTGGATGATATCACAAAACCAGAGCCAATCATTAATGAATCAACAGCAGAATAGCTCTAGACCTCTTTACTGAGAAACTGCCTTAACTGAATGCGTTAAGACCCTGAGGGGGAAAAAATATTACTTTAAGTAGATTATAGGAAAAAGCATGTAACTATGCTCCATTTTTTCCATCTAGGAGACTCCTATGCATCACTTGTGTGTAAATGTAGCTAGTTTTCTATTTTCAGTAGCTGTGGTCACATGCAGTTGAAAAGACGAAGTGAGAAAGTGGGTTGGGTTTGTCACACATTTGAGAATCCTTGCTTTTATTGGGCCTATGCCGAGTGAACCAAATGTGTAGGGATTAGATCCTAAAGCACATTACAGGTGATTTCAGGCAAATGGAAAGAAAGTTTCACTGTGGGAACTGGAAAAAGGTTCTGAATTGGAGAGACTGTGCTTGCTTGTCTGGTACAGTCCAGAAAGACTTTTTTTTTTTCCTCCTCCTTTTTCTCTGCCATTTCCTCCTCTACTGAGGATATAAACCAACATTATTTGTCTTCCTTTCTGGTTTACTAATATGTGAGTCTGTAAACATGTCCTCATGCTGACAAATAAATACGTTTCTGCAAAATTTTACAGAGCACAAGCATCCAAAGGCTGTATATCTCATCAATCAATGAATTTTGACATCCAGCACAAAACATGGCTGCTTTTCTCAAATGGTCAGCAGTTCTCCATACAGAGCTGCTGGCGATGGATTGAAGTTTCTAGTGTTCAAAACCCCATAGGTGCAGTGAATGAGTATAAAATCCACTATCTTTATAGTTACAAAGACTCATTGGAATTTTGCAGTTCTTGAGCGGAATTAAGAATAGTTTCACCGGTCAAAACAAATCTGTTCTTTTCAAATTATACCACGTCTCATGAAAATGAACAATTAATAGTATTGCTTGCTTTATGGCTTCTTTGTGTCTAATACTTTCATATATATTATAGATATTTGGCAGAGTTGCATAGTCAGAAGCCGAATGATGAACAGTTTGCATTCTCTTGGCTTTGGTATTCTGCCCAGGATTTTTAACTCACTATCTTTATTAGGAGGGGGGAAAAAAAAAAAAAGACTAGGTCTTAAGCCGCAAAACTACTTTATTTCTTATTCTTTCTTGTGCTGTCTTGAGCCTTTGCATAGCACTAGTATCAACTATTCAATCAGTGTCTTTGAAAAGCACCTACCAGGCTGCCAGATTCCTGTTGCAGAGAAGCTAGATGGTGCCAGAAATCAGTCACTCTGTGCTAAATATTGCTGCTGGCTCCACTCCCTGTCTCTCAGAACTGGTAGAAGTCTAATCTTCTGTTCTTCAGTGAAAAGATGGCAGGATGTAAAAATGCCATGTGAAGTTGCTGTTATGTAACAAATGTCTTGCCATCCTGCATGGTTAAGGAGTTAAACTGGTCACTGGTCTCAAAGGGTGGATATCTAATATTCCACGGAACGTTTTTGTGCTCAGCTGATGTGGTATTTGTCATTTAGTTGTTCACTTGCCAGATCTTTAGCTCTGTGAATTAGAAATTCCTCTGTTCTAAATGAACTGGTTTGCTTCCAGTCAAGTCTAAGCACCAATATCACACTGCCTTGCACATGCACAGAACATCACCCAGCAGAGTTCCTGTAAAGCAGTTCAGCTGCCCCCAGCATTCACCACCCAGATGATGTTTGTGTATGTTGCCATACTGAGAATTAAAATGGTGTAATATTAAAATTAAACTAGGAAAAAGTAATGCTGAAGGTAAATGAGCAAACGAATCCATTTGTAATTGTAAATGTATCTTCACAGCACTTCTGGTTGTTGTAGAATGCAGGGACCCTTCTAAAAATGCTAAGAGCCATTTGTTTGTATAAGAAGGAATAGAATTAATTTTTCAATCACACTTAAAATATGCAGATAGTTTTTAGTAGGCATTTAAAACAATCATTACAAAATTAGCCTAGTGTAAGACTGATCAAGCTGCAGTATTTTTACTAAATGTGTTCCACAGCTGGGTTAAGGTGCTTAATAAGCACATAGTACCAAAATTCAAAATGTGAATTCTCAAAACAGCCTATTCAGTGCTTGTCTTACCATGGAGGAACCCAAAGCCACTGACCACCAAAATATCTGCCAGACAATTTCTCTCTTGCCCGGGCCAGGCTGGTGCTGAGCCCCTCTCTGCAGAAGTGCCCCACTGGCCTCACTTCAGCATGTCTTGTACAGCAGGCTGACAGTGCGTGCAGTTCCCTTCCGCTCTGCTTTCTGCTCCTCTGAGCAGGCATCAGAGCAAATCCTAAACCTGAGGGAAGATGGTGTCTCAATTACCAGGCTGTAAGCAGCCATATTCTCTGTTGCCAACTGAATGATTAAGCTGCTCTTTGCTTCTTGGGGAAACTTCTTGGAGCATCCCTCAATCACAGCATCTCGTTGTAGCTGGGGGTGGGTTTAGGTTTGAAATCCAAGGTCTGTGCCCTGGGTGGGTAAGCTGTTTCCTTAGAGGGAGGCAGTACAAGTGCCTGCTCCTTTGTCAATGGGCAGAGAAGCGTTTTCAAGGCCAAATTCCAGGAGAGAATTTCTGGCCATACTGTTTTAAGGCCAGCAACATTAAATCCAAAGTTTAAAGGCTGCAGTTCCAGGCCTGTGGCTCTCGTTATTCCCCCACAGAGGACTATCTTCAGCCTGCAGACTTCTGAGAGTCTTTTTATGTGTGCAGTTCTTCAGGCAGCTCTGTGTATTGCCTAGATATAAATCTCTATGGATATTTTGGATATGGATGCTTGGAAGGTAACTGCAGCATTTAGCTGAACTGTAAGTCCAGACCTTTGGTTGCTCTATCCTATTTTAAGGACTCTTCCCCGCTGCCTTCTAATTAGGAAATGGATGCAATTGTTGTGGGTTATGGTTGACTCCTCTTGTCCTTAACTAAGAAGTTAATATATTCTTTGCTGGGTGTTCTGCTTTCCTCATAGGTCTGAGTTGATATTGCTCCTTCTGCTGAAGTGACAGCTCGTGGATGATGTGTGACACTGCACAGCCAAGAAATCTGCATTCAGGATGTGTTTTCTTCAGCTCCATAGTTTTCCAGGAAGGGGTTTAGCAGGTAAACCAGAGCCCCAAATTCTGTTTCCATTATCAAAAGGCTTAGCTTCAACTGCTAATTCTAGAAATAGAAATGTCTGAATGCAGTATTTATGCATATGACTTTGATAGCTGAAAGCGTCAGCATTTGAATTTGAGGGTCTGAAAAGGATTTTTAGAATGCAAATTAACTTTTTGCTAAATCTTACACTGAAAGTTAAACCTGAGAAGATAAAAGAAAATAATATTCATATGCAGCAAACTGTGGGGTTTATTACTCTGTCAACAAGCAGTTGGATGGCCCAGACAAAAACAGAAGGCTTGTTATATCTTACAAGCTCTTTTCTGGAGATAAAATGTTGGAAAACGGCTCTGAGAGAAATTTCTTGTTTAAAGATTATTAATATGGGGAATTATTAGTGGGAGCAACCTATAACATTCAAGGCCATTTTTCTCCTTTGATAAACTTTAGATTGGATGCTATGATCTACCTTCAGTGTAAGAGAGTTTTAGCCTTTCCTATCTGCAAAGCTGAACCTTAAAAAGTGCTATGCAGTTTTCTTTTACTCTGTGTATGCCAACTCGAGTTGGCCTAATAAAGGAGTACTTTCCTTTTCTGGTGGGGATTTCCTGAGAAGGTATTTTCCTTTTAAACTGACTTTGGAAGAAGTTAACTGAGTTTTGAGCTTCCTTACTTATGTTTGACTGCTTTATTACTGAAACTTTATGCTGATTTTTTTTTCTTTTTTGTTTATTGCTCAGAAGATCAGGTTATTGAAATTAATTTAGTTACTCTTCTCTAGATGCCTTTTGGGGATACTTGGAAAAACGGCTTGTACAAATGTGCTGTAGTATGAATCTTGCTGACTTTCATTTGAATTTTCATTCGTTACTTTGAGACAAGGAGAACAAAGGTTGCTTATGTAAGATGAGAGCACAGAAACATGGCAAACATGCCTATTCTTGTGAGAGGTGTGGTGTGTAATAGCTGATGATGAGGTGCATTTGCAGAGTTATCATGACTAAAAAGATGCTGCCTAATACACAGGTCTGGTAGAGCTACTGCTTCTACTGCTTCTGATTGTATTTTTCCCCTTTACCTTTCCTGCATCTCCCATCACTGCACCGCTGTTCTGCATTTTCCCTTCATGAGGGAGGAAGTTCATAGGGAAAAACTAGCTGGCAACAGAAGCATGCTTCCAGCTGGACTCTAAAGATAAAACTCAAAAATATGTTGCAAAAAATGCACTGGAAAAAGGGAAATAATAGCCTTGGGAGCTCTCTTTCTGTTGTGAACTGTGGCAGCTGGGCAATTGCATTGCAAGGGGTTATGTGTCTATGGCTTATGACTAGTTGGTAATTATAAACTGAAGATAATTCAGTGCACTATTTATATAATTTCTTGTTAAACTCATCATGGATGTTCACTTCTGATTCTATTTAGCTTTGGCATTTTCATCATACTTTACTTACATCGTTTCCTGCTTTTCTTATGTTTGGGAAAATTATGATCAGAAAGCTTTTCCTGTATTAGGTGATAGAGGTATTTTCTCAGGACCAGAATGCGGGCATAGCTGTTTCTGTGGGTTTGGGAAGTCTTTTAGCTTTTGGAGTTGGTTTTGGTTTCTTTGCTCTTCAAGTATTCTCTCCATATTTCTTCAAATAAAACATAGGCACTTAATAATGAAAACTGATAATGTTTCATCTGCCAGGTATGTGATTAAAAATGTGTGTCCAAACCTGCACCTTAACAAGAATTGTCTGGATGAGCTCAGCAGAACAGTTCAGAGATTATGCTAATTCATGTTCGCTCCAGAGAGTATCTAAGGCAAATCGTCTGATTATAAAAGTAATTAATTATTGAACTGATATGCAAACTCTTTCTAGTGTGCTAGCTTAAATTTTACTCAAATTTATTTGATTTTCATATCGTTAAATCTATAACAGTACTTAAAAATCATAAATGTGGTAGCCCTGATGCAAGTTTCTCTACAGCCCTATGCCTTTGAGTGATGGTGAGCACTGAAGAGTGTGGAGAGGAGGAATAGTTTCTACATCCTCATGTCCCTTTTAGCCCCATCACAAGTCCCTGAATATATCTGGTTGCTACTTGGCTGTGCAAGGAAATTATTAAATATGTGTGGCTGGATTTTTGTCTGTAGAAATTAAGTATTCCACACAGTAGTGCTATCATTGTATGCAAGTTGAAATTGGAGGACGTAGTTTGAGTTTATCTGGAGAAACCAGGGAAATGTCTGAAAAATTTATAACTCATGAATATATAGAAATATCTTATCAGGAAATTCAAAATTTGGTCACCAAGAACATGACTGAGTGCAAACAGGTCTGAGTAAAAGAGGGTCTTGGAGACACATTTGAAATAATAGATTTCTTTGATGGTAAAGGGTGGAAAAGGACTTTACAGTGTCAAATATTTTTGTCTGTTTGCTGGACTTCACAGAGCAAAAGCTTTCTATGTAGTTGAGAAAATCAAAATATTTATTGATTTTTTTTTAAAGGCTTATTTCTATCAGCACTCCAATGATAACATCTACTAGAAAATCCACTGACCTAAACATTTAATTTTGTGTTGCTCTGTACAAGCGTTGAAAAACGCATGTATTGGAAAAGTAGTACACCCATTTATTTTTGATACATCCTAAATTGAATAATGATGTTTTCCTTCGATTTAAAAAGGAAAAAGATATGAAAATATATAACAAGGCGTAAAGTGGAATGCACGCAATCGTTAATATCCCTGACAATCTTGGAAATATGTAGTCTAACATGAGACTTGAGATTTGTAAGAAGGAATGCAGAGGGTACTGATCATTCCCACTTTGGTTTGTGTTCAAATGCAGTCTCCTTCCTGTACTGTCAGGGAATTTCCTGTTGACCTTATCAATAGGACATATCAGTAAGTTTAAAAATGGACCTGATATCCCAGTTTGGAGCACAGGGTAGAGTAAAAGGTATTCTTTTTTTCCCAAGTAAGTTATTTCATTTTATACCTGAAACACTGTTGTGTATGAATTAAATGTTTGTCAGGAAATACCACATCTTTTCAAGATGTCTGAAGAGAATACCTTTAACCCTTATTTAAAAGTCAGAGATCAGGTTTACTGAATCAGCTAAAGGAGGCAAACTCTATGCAGAAGATGTGCAGTTCTTGAGAATTCAGACTTAGTATATTTTAATAGATTCTTTTGGGGGGATTGTCATATTCACTTATAAACAGTGAGTTGTTCCAGGGATAGCTCTGGGCTAAACAGTAGGTCTTCAAAGTAGGTTTTGAAAAGGGCCTGATGTTACTTTACTTTGCTCTTAATGAAGTTAAGTGGAAATTTTTGTGCTGACTTTTAAAGTAGAGTTTAGGAAATGATGATTACTTCTGCGCAAGGAGGATTTTCTGTTTGAATTGTCAGAACAAACCATCAGTACTTGGAATGAGTCTAGTCCAGACTGACTCCAGCAACTGCTTAAGAGCCTTTGAGGCAGTTGTAGTGAATGACATTAATTAATAAGAAATTAAATATTAGTGGGGCATTGATAAATATGGTCAGATGAAAATGATTCAAAAACTAAAAGTATTTTCAAAGGATCATCCATATCAAGATTCAGTGATCATACCAAGTCACTTCCTACACCATTATCTAGTGGCCTTGTCTAAACTGAGTGCATTTAGCAATAGTTACTATGGGTAGTATCTGACATACCACAGCTGTTTCTTTTCACAAAGGAGAATACATGTCATGAAGAACAGTTAAATATTATAGCTAAAATGTAGATTTCTTCCAATTCAGTCATTGGCTGATATAAGCCTCTATGTACATTTTTTAAATCAAATAAATATATAAAATTTTGCCTTGTATTATTATTGACGTGAGTGGAGGCTGGTATCTTTCATCTTGTTGATACTTCAAATTTGGACAAGTCACCCAGCACAGGGTAATGCCAGGTTTTTCTCTGATTTGAGTAGACACTGGACTAGGTGAGCGACTGAGGTCCCTTCCAACCTCACCTATTTCCAAAGTGTCTCTGATTTCAGTCTTTCTGAGTATGGATTGATAAGTTTTGATTGAACGGCATTAGAGGCCCTTCTGTTGACAGAGATAGTTCAGACAGCACAAGACTTTAAAGTAGATTTACTTTTAAATGTTTGTCAGTTGTTTCAGAAGAACTTCTGTATCTGAATGATACTGAGCTTTCAGTTCTAAACGTCAGGAATAATAAATACATCCTTTTGACTATTGACACTTTAAAAAGAAGCCAAACCAACGTTAGGGACCTTCCTATATATGCATGACTTTGCTCAATGCCTGTAGCGTGGCGGCCTTTTGCTGTGGTTTGACTGTGAGAAAGGATGAGTGAAAAGCTGGGTGGAGTTGTGTTACACTTCCATAGTCCTCTGTCCAATGCCAAATCATTGTAACTTTGGATGATGTTGAAAACGGAGTGTGGGAGGAGATAAATCACACTGCATTGGAGGGGAAAACAAAGAAATAAATACGCTAGGTCATTAAGATATGAAAAGCTCTTTTCCTTTAGAAAAAAGTAAAATAATTTCAAGATTTTTGGAAGAAAATTGTAGGCTGATTTTTTGTCTTCCCCTGTTCAGTGGCAACAATTTTAAAAGTTTAGTTGAACTGTTAAATATATTCAGTTGCCCTAGATATTCTTGGCAAGTTTGGAACATGCATGAAAGTTTTCATGGATTTCTGATATTTGGCTTTTCTGAACTGAGACTATGCCTTTAATAAGCAAAAGCCACTGCTGTTTTACACATGGCATTAAAAATAAGCCAATACAGAATAAAATTAGCTGACTAATTTAATATTGTGAATTTTTTTTCTTAATGTGAATACTTTGAGGGTCTGAGTTCTAGAGATGATGAATTGCACATGCAGACAGTAGGAAATTATGGAGTCTTGAAGATTGTTCCATATTTAAATCTTTTGTCTTAAGTGGAGTTGTCTGAGGGACACAAGCAGCAGACCAGCTCACAGGAGCACGTCTCCCCCCACCTCCAGGAGTTTTGTGACCTTGAAACAGCTTGCTTGAGGCTTTTGAGATTGAAAAAAAAGTTTTAAATGCTGGCTAAAATTCTGAATTTGGTACCTAGCTCTTTAGTGACTTGCTGTGACTAGTTTAGCTTTTTTAGTAGTATAATTTAGAAAAATAAATGTTTCAGATTTAGTCATGCAATTGCTTAGAAATGTCAATATATTTTCTTTTAAGATGCTGTCAAAGAATAAGCTGTTATTTAATCAATATTTGTCATTGTGAATAACTGTATGTAAAGGTCAATACATAGTGTTACGCTTCTGGGAAACAGTATTTCAGTAAATATGGAATACTTTACTGAAAGTACATACAAAACATACCTAACACTCAAAATAACGCAAAAGAAACAAAAAATTGCACCTGATGTAGTGTAGAAGTTAGTTTGCTTTGAAGCATATTATTTCTGACTCCCTAACCATATCCTGTATTTTCATTTCAAACGCTCCATGAATTTTTTTTATCTGCCTCTGTACTATTTGTACGTCTAAAAATTTCATTGCTGTAAACAGGAGACTTGGATATGTGATGAATGAAGTATTGCAGCTGCCTGAGTAAGAAATTTTTGTGGAGCTAAAGATAGACTTGTATCTATTCTTTGGCAGAGAAAAAGGGTGATTGAAGAGAAGTACAGTATATGAAAGCACAGCTAAAACACAGACACGCTGACATTATAATACAGTGTCTCATCGGGTGGTGGGCTGTTTTGACTCCATGGCTGCAGCAGGTCTATAATTTAAATGCCATTAATGGCACAAAAAACAATAGCATGGAGACAGGAATACTGTAAAATCCCTGGGTCTGTACTTACAATGCAGATGAAATAGCCCTTTGAACTTGTGGTGCCCAATGTTGTCCAAAGTTACCGTTCTTCCACGAGGAAAGCAGTTTGTTTTTGTGGTGTTTTATGTCTTCCCCTCCTAGCACAGAGAGACATTTTCTGTTTAGATTGCTTCGCTTGTGTCACTACAAAGATCCCAGCAAAGGGGGGCTGCTGCTATTTTGCCTCACTCATGTCCTGTTCACACATCCAGTACAGAATTCGCTATTGTGGATAGTCATGACTATGTTTGCTTTGTGCTCGTTGGCCTTTGAATATGCTTCTTTATACTTTTACTAGAGTCACACACAGAAGTAGTTTCACCAGAAGCTCTGGGTGCTCAGCTGTAACAGAGTTACACATAGTCCTGTGACTGCACCCCAGCTATAATATCTCATTTGTTTCCACTTGGCTGTTGTAATGTTTTCTGCCGTTTAGACTTCTTGTCCTTTCCCTTGCTCTCTTTTTTCCCATTTCTTTCTTGCTTCCATTTAAAATTATATCTGACTTTGTTTTGGTTATTGAACTTAAATGTGTGTAAGTACATGTTTCTGTACCCTCGCAGATGCCAACCATTTAATGCACCTTGGTGTAATGTATGCTCTAATTATTTGCCAAATTGGAGTGAGCCTTTCCAGAAACAGTTCCTGATCTTTGAAAACCTTGCAAAATGTATACAATATGTTAATTGTGAAGCTTTTTTTAGAACACATTTCAAAGGAGGAGAAGAAATGCTGTGTAAGTGAAACTTGTTTAAAGTGCTCCACCACTTCTAGCAGGGGACTGTTACAATAGTTGCATTATTTCTCTATCCTGATCGAATGCCTTTGTAAATCTCACTTAGACTTAGGTTTTTTTCCTTTAAAGTGGTTCGGTGTGTGTAGGTCTGGTACTATACCATGTAAATACTAGCTGTTTCCAGTTTTGGCTAAGTGGATGGACTCTTAAAATATTCACGTAATGGTAACAAAAATTAAAGCAAATTTATACTCTGTAAACAAATAACTAAATATTAAAAGTTGCTAAAGGGATAGAGGTACAGTGTTTCAGAAAAGTTGTTTCTCTTTATAGTAGAAGTCTCAAATTTGAAGTGTGGGAAATGTGTGTATTTAAGTATGCCTTTCTTTTCTCACAAAATCATACCTAAAATTCAAAGCACATGGAGCAGATATGGATCTACTTAATACTGAAGGTAAATAGAATTGAAGAATAATTAATTTATTCTTATTTATTTTGTATTCATTTAGAAACATTGGATCTTATCAGAAGTAATTTACTGAGCATTTTCTTTAGCTAGTGTCTCTCAAGTGTGTAGAAACAGGGTCTTTCAAATCTGCAATCATCAAAATGGCTTTCTACTGAACCTGAGCATTCGTAGAACAACTCGGGTTCCTCCAAAATGTTGTGCAAATATGTGCAAAAAAGAAATGTTAGGAATGTTTTGATCTTGGAAGGAATCTTGATCAGAACAGTCAATAAAATGCAAAATGGTACATTGGCCAACTGAAAGCAATTATCTGTGTTTATGTCTTTCTCAATAATATTAGTAGAGAAAGATTTTACTTAGGCCACTATTCCTGACTACTGCAATTAGGAATTTTCGGTTTTGTCTGAAGAGGAATTAATAATGTTTCTAGCACTTGTTGCCAAAAAAACTCTGAGGAGTAACATGAAACCAAAGCAGAACTTGAGAGAAGTAACAGTTAGCATTTACCCAAACTTGTTTTTAATTAGATCAGAATATGAGGCAGTGAAAAAGCTCTTCTTCATGGTAGGTTTGGTAAAATCAGTCTTAGTTATCACACTATTTTTCTACTTAGGAAATAATCTCTGAAATGAAAGGGAACTATCCACGTTCAATGGGATTTAAATATAGAGCGAATCTGCACAATCTCTCTGTGTCAGAAAAGAATACTATGCACTTTGACAAACTTTTCCTAATAAGTGCCTTGCACACAAGTAATTTTTTCAATACCAGGACAGTTGTTAGTTGTCTGTGAAAAGCCCCAAGTACATTTTATAACCTGAGCACAGTTCATTTCCTGATGTAGCAGTGCAGTCCCAGCTGCCCTCACGAGAGCAGAATTCCAGATGTTCCTGTTTTGCTGTATGGCGCAGTGCTGTAATTGTTGGACAGCAAGGATACAATTTGGCTCTCTGATAATGTTGTATCTGTAGAAATACTTTCACTGTGGTTGTAGGAATGTGTGTATACATTAGGAAGGAAATTATATTATGGATTTCAGTCTTTAAATGCATTCATATGGCCCAGGTGAGTGCAAGAACCACTTGGATTTGAGAATATAATGATGATATTTTAAATAACATGGAAGGGAGGAATTAGCCATTATCTAAAGCAGCGTACATGGTAACACAGCCAATGATTTGAACCTGTCATTCATTTAATAATTCAGGTTGGAAAAGGCACGTGAGATCATTGTGTCCAACAGTAAACCTAACACTGCCAGGTCCTCTACTTAAATCTTGTCCCAGTGCACCATGTCTACATGTCTTTTAAGTACCTCCAGGGATGGTGACTCCATCACTTCTCTGGGAACCCTTTTCCAATGGTTGACAGGCTTTTTGGTGGAGAACCTTTTCCTAATATCAAATCTAAACAGCCCCTTGTGCAACTTGAGGCCCTTTTCTCTTATCCTATCACTCGTTACTTGGAAAAAAACGTACACTTGACACTCAGACACACTCTGCTCTGCTGCAGCCTCCTGTGAGGTAGTTGTAGAGAGAAATAAATTCTCCCCTGAGCCTCCAGACTTCATAACCCCAGTTCCCCCAGTAATTCCTGGATGGACTTGGGCTCTAGACCCTCCTTCTTAATCATGCAGTCATGGTTGCAGTTTGTGCATAAACCTATCTATGTAAGTGTTTCTGGATGTTCAGCTTCAGTGTTTCTCCTGCTGTTTCATGGGACTGTTTTTATAGGACACTAAAAACTTAGAAAAGCTTGGAGTCAGTAAAAACAAAGCATGTGAGAACAACTTTAGATGTGGTTGTTCCCATATTTTTGGTATTATTTCAGAATATGTCCTACTATGGTCGAATGTGCATCTGTTCAAATTTCTTGAATGTGTTCATGACTGTGTTGGGGGCTGATCCTGGGTTCTTTCCACATTTAATTGCTCCATTAAATACTGTGGATATTCTGGTTGTGGGTTATCCCATTTTAAATCATCGTTGCAGATAATTGAAATGATTCTAAATGCCTTAGTGATCAGTTGGTTAGGGCAGAAGGCTTCTCGGGTACCAACTATAATTGCCACTTGTGGCAGAAAAGATTAAATGTGAATTTTTTTCTGTTCTGAAACTCTGTGGCCATTTTTATTTTCCTAATTGGCTTAGGCTGAAAATTACTTTTTTTAGCAAGATTTAGCAAGACAGAGTCTTGATTTCAGGTGATGATACTGATGTTTTATTGTAATAGAAATTTGTAATCAAGATTCTAGAAACTGTTAACAGTATACAGTTCTGCCTTCAGGATAAGAAAAATGGAGATGATTCCTGGAAATCGTGCTTTGTGGGAGAAAGATTGGAGGGGCTAACATGGGCTTAGGAGTATGGAGAAAAGGATCTCCTCTCCCTTCTGGGCATGTAGAGTTGAACGTTGGCTTTGCTTTGTGGTCTAGGTTTATTACTAAACTCTGGAGCAAGCCTGGAGGCATTTTCTAAATGAGGCTGCAACTACGTAGCTTTTAAACTCAATTAGCCCTTTCTCCTGCTTTCTGCATGCCCTGCCAGTTCTAATGGGCTTTCCTTGGCTCTGTGAGAAAGGGAAGGTGTGGGGGTCTCCAGAACCAGCCCCCTTCTTCCCCCAGACTGGGTGGAATGGCCACATCTTATTATGGCCCTTGGACAGAACCAATTTAAAGGTTCTCCAGAATATTAAAATGTAAATTTTGCCTAAGGGGGAAGGCTGGGGAAGAAAAAGGTAGTCATTCAACAGCAAAGAAATAAGTTAGCTTCTACTACCTGATGTGAGACTCCTTCAGAGTGGAAAGAATACCAAACTGGGCTGTGCTTTGTGTCATATCAACAGGATGGTTTGGCCCAGTGTGTTTCTTCCACAGTGATCTTCTGAGGCTTGTGGTCTGCAAAAGGCAGAGAGAAAGCAATCCTATCACAACTAATAGCAAAAAAAAGTGTCTTAAGAAAATTGCTATTCACAGGAATACAGATTAGAGTGTATTTAATAGAGGGGTAGAAATTATATCTTGCAGTTAAAAAAAAAAAACAAACCAAAAATAAAGACAAAACACCTAATGACTGCCTTAAGGAAAAACCCCTTTGTTAGTCTTCAAGCACAAGAAAATACTTGACCTGTTTTGAACAGCAGTGTTTTTATAACATGCTTTTGTTGGATCACAATCTTTTTTCTCCTCTGTTTGATCTAAAAGTCCAACTGTTAATTTAAAAAATTAATGTAATGCATTAAGCTTGTAATATGATTAAAGGTATTACTAGAACTTTATAGAAGGAGTGGTTTTTTTCTCATTCTGTTAGTTTCTCCCTGCAATTGCAGTTCTATGCAAAACTGTAACTACATATGGTTGAAAACTTAATCTTTTTTTTTTCTCTGTGGGGAAAATGCAGGGGGTTTTGAAGAAATGTATTTTTCAATGGCCGTTTTTCTGGGAAGGCTTTTTGTGAGAGGAGAGAAAAATAGCCCCCTTTCTTCCCCAGAAGGGTTGATGGCCTGGTGTTTTGGTGTGCCTCCGGAATGTCAGAGCTCTGTTGTTGTTGGAGAAGGGCCCGGAAACCTGGGTTTCTGATACTTTGTGTGAAAGTATCAATGATCAGACTATCTATCTGGAACGTGATCGTGCTGCCTGCTTTTTTCTCCTCCTCTTTCTTTTATGATAAGCTTCTTTTCCCAAAAGAGAATTAAAATTACTTAGACACCCCTCTCTTTAGTTTAATAATAAAATTTCAAACATCTTTTTATCTGAGAAAGGAATATTATTTTATGACCAGTATTAACAGTAATGCATAGATCCATTGTTCATGTTGTCTAGTAAAGAAAAAAATATAATAATGATTTAGTTTGCTCTTAGTAATGAAATTAAAGCAACTGTATATGTATGTCAAGAAGATGCTGTGGCTGAAGAGCTCTGGAGCAATGGAAAATTCTTGGGTTTATTCCATTGAGTATTGCAGAGAAACATCTTGCTGTCTGTGCACTTGTACTTATTTTATTTTATTTATGAATAGTGAAAACTAGAGTTAATGTTGACGATGTGATGGCTTCTTTAAAAAATACAAAACCAAACAGAAGTAAAAAAATTTGAGGGAAAAAAAAAATCCTTTTCATAAAGCCAACGTGACTCTCTATGGAAGAATATAAAATAATCAATCTGATGTGTCTGAATCTCTCTTTTCCACTCATGCAAAAACATGAAAAACCTAAGCTGCTCTATTACATCATCTCTTTTGAAGTACAAATGCTAATTGAAATCAGTCAAATGTCTTTCTAAAAGCATGTGTGCTAAGGTGCTACAGATAATTTTTTTTTCTTATGTACTTGAATACAGGTATATCTGATTTTTCACTGAAGCTTCTATCAGTGGGGGAAGAAAGGTGGTGCTTGCATCATGCTCCCATGATCCTCATTTTTAGTACTTCATGTTTTAATGTTTACCACTTAAATGTGGTTTTGAATGTGCTTCTGAATCAGTACTTTGCAAAAAGAAACAAACACTGCTGTCCATCTCCAGCTGAGTTTCCACCTTGCTTAAAGATTGGTGCTTTTCTCCTTTATTCTTTTGAAATATAATTTTTAATTAGATTCTGCTTTCCAGATAAGCTGCTCTTCACTTTTCATTCAAGGGAACAGAGGTACCCACTGGTGTATGTTTGATCTCTTTGAAATATTTCGGTCTGCTGTGTCATTCAGATGTTTGTTGGATGGACTTTAAAGTGTGCTTTGGATGCTGTTTAGAAAAATCTGGTGCCGCATAAGTGCCATACACAATAAAAGGAAGTAACGCTCAGGACCTGTGTGTGGGTTGCTGCAAACTGCTCTTTCTCTTAGTGCTTTTAGCTTGCTGACCTGCAGAAAAGGTTGTCTCCATGTTTTACTCCTGTTATCGATGTGAAAGTCTTAGTTTCAAATATTTTTTCATTTTGCTTTGACCTGTTTTTATAGTTTTTAGTGCTGACTGTTTAACACATGTGCAGCAAACTGCTGCACTACTAAGTTCCTGCAGATGTTGTGAGCCAGTATGATTTTTTTCAACTCTATGAAGTTCAGTCATGGAAGCCTTTATTTGGGAAAAAGAAACCATGTTCAGTCATAGATGTCTTCAAGTGTCCTGACCTGGACCTGGAAAAAGCAGTATGGCATTTTGTTGCCCTGTCTGTGTGCTGAGCTGGCTGGGATGGTTTACTTTTGTGGCTTTAAACACGTTAGGTAAAGTTCGGAGCATCCAGTGCCTGCATGTTCCAAGTTCCTTTTTGCATCTACAGCAATCCTGTTAATGTTACCTTTTTAAAAACTCTTTGTTAGTAAATATCATCAGATACTATTTACTATTACAAATATCATCAGGCTTTTGTGCTCTGGATAAGTCCATGAAACAAATACAGTATTACCAGCTGACTGACTTCTGAGTTTAGGTTTACTGGGGGTTTTAGCGGGCTGTTAACAACTACAAGTATGGCGGTGTTTACATCCCAATTTAGGGGGAATTTTGCTTATCAGATCACCTCTGTTTTCCTGATTCCCTTGTGTAGAAACTTGCCCTAAAAGAAAGCCATCTCTGACTACACTTTGTTTATTAGGATTTCAAAATACTTGCAAATCTGAAAATAATTTTAGAAAGAGCATTCCACTGTTGAAATAGTAGCCAGGACAGTACTATTTTTCATCAGTATTTTGATATAATAATTTCATGTATTTTAACAAATCATTATTTTAATTCTGTTCAAGATAAATTTTAGAAAGACAAACCTTAAACAGACTCTTGTCAGTGCATTTATCTGGGAGCAAAGTTAGATGTTAGGACTGTATCATAGCCTGGGTCTGCTTGTGCCTGGGGCGGGGAGTTAAACTGTAGGGGGTAACCTTTCACATGAGTATGCTAGGCAGTGTTTACAGGACTTAGCATCTTTCTTAGTATATGTTTCAGCCAGGTTTTTATCTCCTTGCTCAGGAAAATAATTTTTTGTGATGTATCCTAAACGTTCCTCATTCCTCCCATCTCTATCAGCAAAGCATCACATCATAGGTATATATGCAAGACTTTTCTTTCTTTGTGTGGTAGTTAGTAATGTTGCCCAGTTTGTCAAGTCAGATACGTAACCAACATTGTACACAGCAGTTTTAGAGAAAGTGGGATTGAAGGAAATAATTTAATCAGCACTGCTGGTCAAGAGTTGCAATGAGGTGTTTTCCAGGGGAAAGAATTTTAACAGTAAAGCCAGGATCCATTGGTCCTATTCTCTGTGCTGGTTCACAGCATTGTCTTTGTCCCTTCCTTAAGTCCCACAAAAACCTTGGCTGCAGGCCCTTCCAGTTTGGGGTGGGGGAGAATTAGAGATATAAAGATTTAGTATTCACTCTTTAAAACGGATATATTCTTAGCTCTTTTCCTTGCTAAGGTAGAATGAAAACCATAAACTATTGGTAAATGTCAACTAACCGCTAGACTTGAAAGAACCAGCAGCTGCTTTCTGCTTATGAAGCAGAGAAACTGTGTGGGAGGAGATGTAAAGAACCTCCTCAAATACCCGCTCTAACAGAGGGGCGGAGGAGAGACTGTACTGAATATGGGCTTTAACCTTTAGAATTCTTTTTCTGTTCTCTCATGCTTTTAGACTTGCATGAAAATGCAAAATGGCAATTGATTTGTTTCAGGTAAAGGCATCAGACAAAGGCCCCATGCCACCTAAAACTAATTTCTGATAAAAAATGGAGTACTCAGCTTGCCTGTATCAATTTTGTGTCTGTTAAAGATTTATGGTATGAATCTCATAAACAGTTTTCAAATGTATTTAATGAATAATTGTTTGCAAAGGGCTTGAGTGTGTCTCAAATCAGATGCAATGTTTCAATGCAGCAACATTATTAACAGCATCGTTAGTGTAGTACTGAAATGGCAGCACTTGAAAATGCATCTACCACAAATCTGAGATGATGAGTTTGTCTTGAATACAAATAAACATAGAGGAAATAGATTGAGAGGTATTCATTCATGATGTATAAAATCAGATCAAAAATAGGCCACAGGTTTATGTTAATATAAATTGAGACAAATTCTAGCTTGGCAACACTGACCTAAAAGCTGTCTAAACAAAGCAACTGATGTTTATTCTGCTTCTAAAGGGAAGTCCATACCTGCTGTTGAGAAAAGACAAAGGGTTGTTCTGTGATGTTTTTTGGGGTCTTTTAAGTAACTTACTTATGCAGTAATTCATAGATCCTTCATCACTTTCTGATATGGAAAAAATATGTATAGCCTCATTAGCTCATGGCATAACTATTTTTAACCCTTTTAAAAATATTGGTGAAAACCAATGTTTTTCATCTCATCTACAGACTAGGAAATATAGAAAGAAAAAGGGCTGGATTATTTTTCTTTTTTCCCTGAAAATAGTCAATTACAAGACACTTAATAAATGTATCTGCAAAGTCTGGTGGCAATTTGTCTTTTATAATTTGAGACTTTTCTGTACCTAGATGCTGATTGTACTGGGTAGATGAAACAACTCTCAAGGAATGATAAATATTGCTCAGTATGGGAAGACTGTTTTTACATGAACAACTCTCATATGCCAAAAAAAAAAAAAAGTAGAACTTCAACTCTGTTATTTCACCTGCTCTCCTTTTAAACATGTCCTTTCTTGTTTGCTGACTACTCCCACTATGGAGCACTTGTCCACAGTCCTGGGATTTACTACTAACTCCCTAAGATGGGGGTGGGAAACTAGAACTGGTGAACAAGGGCTGGAAGGGTACCAGCTGGAGGATATTTGTGACAGATCAGAATAACAGGAAGAGAGAGAGTAAAAAAGAAATGGTCAGCACTTTTGGCTTTTTAAAAGTGGGGTGCAGATGACTTCTGTTATGTTTTTGCAATGTCTTGTTTCCAGACTGCTGGCTTAGTCAGCCACATCTTTAATTTGCCCAGTTTATGACAGCTGCTTTGGCTGCTACCACAGAAAGAGAAATTGTAATTTCCAAGCCTTCATTTCATCCCTCTTACCTATAATCCTCAAGTTCCAGTCTGTCTGACCACTTGACTAGGCTTTTTAATTAACAGATCTTCTTGGGGGCCCTTAAATGTGTTTTGCATATACAGGAGCACTAAACAGCCTTGGAAACTCTTGATGAGATGAAAAACATCCTGCTGGGAATATAAAATGGCACATAGTGCCTAGAATAATGATTTCCATAATTGAAATTTTCATGTGCTGTATTAAAAGGCATCATTTACCTGGGGTCCCGTTCTTTTGAAAAGAAAAATGTTTTAGTTTCAAAAACTTGTCTGTTTAACTCTATCTCTGCATGGTTTTGTTGATTCCTCAGAAGAAGGCAAAAAAAAAAGCACAAAGCTGAAGATGGAAACAAGCATTGGACTATTTCTGTGCAATCTGTGATTCAGATGTACTTACTTGATTAGCTCAAATGAGGCAGGTGGTGGAGTTCTATAATGATCTTTACTTTGTACCTGAGACCACTGATCATTTGGCTGAGGTGGCACATTGTTAATGATGTGTTAATAAACAACGTAATTTGGGAAGGTAGACTCTTCGATAGAAGGTAATAGCCCTCACTGCTGCCAGTATCTTAATGTAATCGAAGAAAACATCTTGCTTTAATCATTTACTAATTGAATGGCACAGCAACTAATCTCTGGGATGTACCTTGGAGACCCGATTACGTGTTTCATTGACTTCTGGGGAACCGACACAGATGATGGTGGTCAAATTGCCCTCAGCTCCCTTCCTTGCTGGTCTGCAGCTCTGTGGTGATTTGTCTAGAAGACAAAGAAATAAAGGATTTTGTTTGATAGTTTAGGATATATCCAATAGATCAGCCAATAATTGATCTTGGCATTCCCCAAGGGAATATCGCTGGTGTCAGTATAAAGGTCTTAGTGGTTTTGTGTGATCTGTACTAACTTTTTCTTTGGATTTTCAGATAAAATAGGTTTTGCTTCAAGGTAGCTCTAAATGAAATTAAGTTATTTAGAATATTAAGCTGTGACACAATACTGTCAATAAGTCTTACATTTTCAATAGTTTAAACCTCATGGGTAGTTACATCAGTGGTATTTTTTCCATGCTGTTCTGACTTGCTGTTCATGTAAGATCATTCAGACATATAAAACAATAAAAAATTGCCAGAAAATGAGCTCCAGGATTATTTTTCAGTGCTGCAGATAAGTGTTAGCAAGATCAGTTTCCGAAAAATCAAATACTAGACCTGAGTGTGTTTGGGTTTTTTCCATAGTCTAATTCTGAATTAATTTTCTCTTACAGAAAATTAATCCTGCTTAACTACTGAAATGCAGGTCTAGGTAATAGTCTGATCTTTACTGGTGACATGTACTGATCCTAATGAAACCTGCACCATTCCTGCACTTTTTCAGTAGCTCTGAATATTATTCCAATCTCAGCCTGTGATAGTCAAAAGCACATGAGGAACTACATAAATGCCTCGCCCCGTCTCCGAAGTGCAGCGGGTTAGGTGATGGGATTCTCAAAGCCTTCTAAATTCTTGGCATTCAGGAAAGAAAATGCCAGGGCTCAAGTAACAAATATTTGAGCTGCTTCTCAAAGCCACTTTATTAAACTGGACTCCTTTAAACAAGTTTAGTACCAAGTAAGTATGGTATATTAGATCTAAAAATATTTTTTTCAAATCTGTACTTTTCAGTGGTCTAATGGTTACTTTTTGAAGAACTTGTGGCCTTGCAAAATACTGTAATTACATAGCATATTCTCAAAAAACCTGGTGTCTAGTATTAACCTTCCTGCGGTTTCGTGGAAGACATTTTGAGAATTTCGGATCCATCTTGTTCAGCTATGCCTTCTCTCTTATGATTAATGGAGGAACGCGCACGTTCGAATTCTTCGAATAGCTTTGAAAAATCTCACATTTTTTATTTGTCTGTTTTATAGGACATGAAAAAAGCCCCGTCACCCCTCAGGGAATTAAAGCACAATGCTTTTAATTACACAATGCCCATTAATGCTAATAAATTTTATGCTAAAGACCTATGCTGTACGAGTGCCAAGTAAAACATAAGTCTCCTTCCTTTTCAAGCCCTGTGCCACACACTGCCTGGACATGCGGCCATTAAAATGAGCTCAGTTTCAACGACAGACATTAGACAAAGATACAAGATTTCATTTTGGCTTCCAACAGCTTCTATAGGTTGAAATAATGCTAACATTTGATTTTCGAGTAGTCTTTAAAAGTATTCAGATGGGAATAGTGTTAGGTGAGTGACAGAACATATGTGAAATCAAGAGAGAATATTTTTCACTGCTGCACTCTTTTTATAATCTGATATAACTTGAGTTTTCTCTGTAAAGATTACTTTGTAATGATACTCTGAAGAATGAGTTTACCAGCTGTATAAGATAAAGCATGTTTGTAACTATTCATAAATCTTGTTTCTTATTTCATTCTCTGCTGTTTCTCTTACCTAAGTCATTAACTGCAGCCCTTTTTTATTTAAAATGTAGCTCTGCTGTTAGCAGTTCTACAATCTGGCCTCAGAACTAAATCTCCTTTCCTCTTGGAATATTCCTGGAAATCAGGCAATCATATTACTCTTGATCTACGTGTACAAGTGCAGCAGTTCTACTTTCAGGGTGCGTGTGTAGAGGAAGAGTTTGGGATTCAGTTTTTGAGAATTTGAAGTGAGGGGAATGTATCAGTAAATACATCAGACTGGGAGATGCAGACTTTTTTCATCTCTGCAGTGAGACAACATCTAGGATCTCTTTGTACTAACAAAATGAAAATGTAATGGTGGTTTGGTCTGGTTGAGAGTGGAGACCAAATGGACACAGCTATGCATGAGGACAATGGTATTTAGGAGGGGCTGAGTGATGGCTGAATGGTAAAATGCATAAAAAACCCTAAAACCATGTCGATACTGACTGGTCATGAAGTGTTAGAATATGCCTCGACTTAGCAAGTGGGAGGGGATAGTGGGATCAGCCAAAGGAATGTGAGGAAATTTAAGGAAAAATAAACGTGGATTTGTAACTAAAAGTGTAATGTCCAAGGTTTTTTTCTGATGTTCCTGGTACTTCACCTCAGGTGTAACATGGAGAACAGGACTGGGTTTTGGTTTTTTGTTGTTTTTTTTTTAGTAAATTGCTGTGGACTATCCCAATCCCTGTGTAACAATCAGTGTTTATATCCTGAAGGGGATTTATTAGTTAGTCAAAGGATTACCAGTCCTTTCTTTGCTAAGCCTATTGGCAGAGCAGTGTTCAGGAGCAGACAGAAGGGAAGAGAGTAAGGGCTGTGAGGCAGCACCTGGGTTCAGAGTAAGAGCTGTGCCACCTCCTCATGGGCTGAAGGAAGGGGAACGTGAAGGTGAGCCCAGCACAGACCTGGGCTCTCTGCCTGTGGTGCTTCCTGCAAGGCAGAGGGCCCTTGGGGGTCTTCTTAGAGTGCTCTCAGCAGTTGTATTTTATTCTCAATCACAAACCTGTCGATGCAGGGCATTAATCACATTTTTAGAATGTTCATTATGTAAAGTTTTCTATGTTCTGTTTATACTGCATTAGTGTTCTGCTGAGAGACTGGAAGACTTTGGCTGAATTTGAGTGCCTCTGTAGAAGCAGCCTCCCATAAGACAAAGAAAAGGTATACTACAAGCAGAGAGTTTGTAAGAATGCTACATGTTGATGAGCACTAATTATCAGAGCTGGGAGCATTTTGAAAACCTTTCTGATGACTAAAACTCCATTTTACACCTCTACTTCCTAAATTGCCCATCTGGTGGGAGCTTATGTTATTTTTAACAGTAGCTTCTTTTGCCACTGCGTCCTAAAGGACTGGAATCGCACTTAAAACAATAGTTTCTAATCTTAGATGCTGTTGTGAATATCCTTTTTATTTTTAAATTAGCAAGAATCTTGAATTGTCCCAAATCTTCCCACCATCAATTGGACTTTCCTCCGATGTTCTGACTAGTTTCAAAGAGAAATCATGTCGTTGCTTTTCCTCCTGTTCTGCTTGCCTGTGCTCACCTCACTGCTGCTCTCCCTGCTCAGAGGCAGACCTGTTCCAGCTCAGTGAGGAGTGCCAGTCACGACAGCTTAACAAGCCAAAAGTAGTAAACTTGTTATGAAAAGCTTGAAAACTTGGATGTGCCTAGGTGCCAGGCTTTTAAACTCATTACAACTTTATTAATGACACCCTGGGGGAAGCATCTTTTAGTAGTAAGCATAGTTGTACAGATTTGAGCTAAAAAGCTGGGTTTACTTTGTTTTGGTTGCGTGTGTACTACGGCATTGTCGGGAGATGATTTAGAGCAACAGCCATGAACTCTTAGCTTGGATCGTGTTAAACTGAAGGTTCTCCATGACTGAAAATGTTTTTCTGACTTTATGGGAGCTTTCCCCCCGCTGCCCCCTGCAGCACTTTGCAGTTTAAAAAGAGCTATGTGTTAAATAGCATTTGTTGAGCTTACTCAATAAGTAAATATGATTTCACTTTTTCTTGAAACATTCGTTCCTGCTTTGCTTTTGAGATTACACACGTGCCAGTGTGCTATTCTTCTCCCTAGTAGTTTCTACATGAAATCTATTTTCCCTGAAAAAATGAAATCTTTGTGTCTTTGTCTCCTCACTAGCTTTCAGGCATGTTTTGGCAGGGGCTCTGACTGTCAAGGCACTGGAGAGGAGGGGCCTTGCATTCATTTGTCAGCTTTTCTTGCATCTGTAATTTTTGCCCACTCAGCAGTACTGGTGGGGCTTAAAAAAGGGGGAGAACTTGCAGTTGTTGAAAGTCAAACTCTTGAAATAATCGCCGGACTGTTACAGTTTGGGAAAGAGGTGTGTGTGAGAGAAACAACAAACGCTTTGGTTAAAACCAGCTTCAGCTTTAAGGTTTTAGCAACTCTCCATTTCATGTAATTGCATGCCTTTTCCCCATATATCTTTACAGGCAATGGTACTGGGTTTTTATAGATTTGCTCATTATGTGTTGATAAACTGGCTTTTCTTAATGATGATGAAAATAATTTCACTGGTGTTCAAGACCTAGTTGTTTCCAACCAACAGTTTAATTTAAAATGTTTAAGTTTTCTCTAAATTTTGTCCTAATCCTCTACTGCAATCTTCCTTCGCAAGCTGGGCGCTTTCATCTCCTCATGTAATGTAACCAAACAGAAATTAGTTAATTTTTTTTTATTATTAGAAGACAGATCCCTTCCTACTAAGGAAAGCATTTTTCCTCCTCAGCTTTTTATGGAATATTAACGTTGATCTCTCCTCCTCATTTCAGTAGGCTATTTAAGCTCAGGGCTCATACTGTGAGCTGTTAATTAATCAGTGTGACAGATGAAGAAAGTATCCAACTATGAAAGGAAACCTTACTTCAGTGACTAACAATAAGGATGTGAGCCCGAGTGATTTAAAGGATTTTTTTTTTGTGAATGTGTGATAAGGAGTCTTAAGCTGTTTGAGGTAACGATGGGGGTATTTTTGCTCAGATTGTGTCTCTGCACAAACATTAAAGGGCTCATCAATATTTTGTCTTGAAAAGTCTAGACAGGAGTTAAAAGAGCCTCTCCTACAGTTTGAAGAGATCCTGTTTCCCATAATTAATAACAGGAAGCAAGTAAATAAGGCTTTACTGACAAATGAAACTGCAACAGTAACATGTACCCAGAAACATTAGCTCCTAGCTGAGAAATGTAGCTGAGGTCTGTTGGTTTTAGTGTACAGGAAAAGATTGCTGTGGAGGCACATTAGAGCTTTGCTCGTGTCTAATTCAGTTATGTGATAGCAGACTAAAAGTCAAAAAGTAATGATAATGCATTTTAATTATTGAGAGTGATTCGTGACCTTTGTTTACATCTGTGTTACAGTCCAAGAACTCTTCCCCTGTCATTATTTGAAATTCTTTGAACTCAAAAGGAGATTTTCATGTTTATTTAAAAGCTACCAGAAGGCATTTCAGACATTTCCTGGAACAAACTGTATATATGTATTTTACGAAGATAAGAAATGAAAGGAAACTTGAGGAAAAGCTTTCCATTTTCTTCCTTTTTGAAGACTGCATTTTCCCTTCAAAGATACCTTTTCAGAAAACAGTTGGAAACCCTTCTCTCCCCCTCTCCAATTCCTCGTGTTAAAATCAGTTAAGCAACAAAAGGGGAGTTAGACCCTCATCTCTTCTGTACCACTGTAAAACCAGGGCAGTGCTCTTTATCTCACTGAGCTGTTAAGTTCATTTCAGTAACTCCACATTTCACAGACAAAAATTCAGCCTTTCCCTTGCCTGCCATACTTCTGATTTCTTTGGTTTTTTGGGTTACGCTGGAGGGGGGAGGTTGGAGGGGCAGGAAAAGGAGGAGGTTTCTGTCTGTGTGGCTGGAGGATTGGTTGTTTTCCTAGGGAGCAGCAATGACTGAATGCAATATTCAGAAGCACTGGGAAGCACATTTAACGCTGTGTTTGTGCTGGACCTTAAGTCTGGGCTTGTTGAATTATGGGTTCATCGTCTGGCATGCTGACTATATGATACAACTGTGTAATACAGACTGTTTGTCATCTTGGTGCTGACCTTGAAAAGAGAAGAAAAGTGGATTTGTTTCACTGATTCTTAGATACACTGGACAGTAAATTCCTGCTTTAGCTATTTAATTTATAGTTAACTACTAAATTTTTTTCCCCAGTAGGTGAGCTGTTGGGCTTTCTGCTAAAAATGAGAAGATAGGACAAAATCAGCTTGTTTGTAGAGCTAATGTTTTTTCCTTTTCTGTATATTTTAGAAGATTAACAGCCGTTGCTCCATGGAAGCATGGTGATGAATACTAAATAGTCCACCATAAGGCATTTTGGAAGGAATTCAGTAAATTCAAAGATACCCCAACATTGTATTCCATAACTTTTTCCACTGACTGTAGCTTATACTATGAAAGCAACAGACTATATCCCAAAGGAGGACCACACTATTTACAATACCTTGTCAGGTTCAAATGTTTCCTGGCAGATATTCTTTTGTTGTTGACTGATTAAGTGAGATATTTGAGCACATGCATCTAACTTTAGCATAGGCTTCTCCCATGCCCCTCAATGTGTTTATACATTTTCACAGTTCATAACTGGACTTCTGTTATCTTCTAAATTCCTTTCCCTCCCCTGCTACATACTGAGTTCTGTCACCTTGAATCGTGCATGCCAATATCTAGCTAGACTTACAGCTTTTAAATGAGACAACCTGTGGAATGTGGTGCTACTTGACACAAGTGCTTGGCTTCTTACTGAAAATAAATAGCTCAGATGTCACCTCAAATGCCTATTGTAACAGGAAAAAGTCAGAGACCACTGTTGAAGGTGAACCTATAAGGTATTACATCAGGTTTTTTCCCAAGCTCAGAACTGTTATGACTCATGAGTTCCCAATGAGGTTTATTGTGGAAACAGGGCATTTTACCACAAAAAAGTTACCCTACATAGCAAAGCTGTGAATAAAATTGCATTACTTTTGCATTTATTTTGGACCTTTGAAAATCATGTGTCTAGATCTATTATGTGCAGCATATAGGGTTAGAATTTTTTCTAATTAAAAAGGAAACAATATACAAGTCTCTTTAATACCAAACTTGAGTATCTTCAATCTCACATCCCAGAAAGTATTCATATCTTGAGCCTGATCTTTGTGTTCAGTTTTTGATGAGGTTTTGCATTAAAAATGGTGGAAATGTCCATGTTTAGGATGCTTCTTTTAAAAGGAAAGGTGATCCATCAGCGAACAGTTTGAATACTTTGAATTGTCAGATTATATATTACCAGTGCTGTGTGCACTGGTACATGTAGGTTGTTTAAATGCATATTTCAGAGAGATTAATGACTATAGTAAATAGTAGACTAATGTAAAGTGAGATTCCTGATATAACCTCAGTTTAATCTAAAAGGTGCTGACACGAAAAGCTACAGTCCGCACAGGACTAGATACTGGTGGCAAAATTTTGCTGTCTTTAATCTTATAGTACATCATTTCCAAGTGAAACTCTTGATAACTAGCAGTTTCCAGGATATTATCTAGGTTTCCTGTTTATTTAATGTGGCATTGTAAGTATCATCTTGTGCCTTTTTCCAAAAGAATGAAGACTCTTTAAAAGGGAATTATCCAAACCCTACTCTGTCAAAGTTGCAAGGTTCAAAGTAACTGTAGGTACCCTGATCATACCTCACCTTTTAATACAATGTTTATTTTTGTCCTCTAGGATTTTTAATTCCTTTTAGTACACTTTCCTTTGTGTGTGTGCCTGTGATTGGACCTAGTTCATCCCTTCTCCACCATTTTTAAATATTGTCTAACTTAAGGGTAAAAATTTATTTCTGATTCAACAGAAGACTCCTTATAAGAAACTTAACTAGAAGAAAGTAAAGGAAAATGAATTTTAATTCAACTTCAAATATTAAAGTTTCTAGTTACATTCCAGACTATTATTTAAGTATGCTAAGAATCTATTTTTTTGGTGCTTCACATTTAGTGTAGGAAGTCTTTTGAAAATCCCTTTAATTCACAGAAATTGGGAAGCTCTGCTTATTTCTTTTAAGCAATAAACTTACTTTGGCATGCAATTTAAAGAAGATATTCCTATTCATTCTTCTTTTAAATCAAATAATGCTTGTATGGGGGGAAAATACTCTAAATTACTGTGAAGGTGTTAAAGTAGAAGCAAGCAGATGGATTAAGACTTAGGGAATTTGCCCCAAAGTTCCTTTTAGCATGACTGCTATTGGCTGCCTCTTGGAAAGTTCGCCCTACTGTGTGCAAAAATCTCCAGGCTGTCAGGGAGTAGAACAGAAAGTGAAATGGAAAAACTGTTCTGAATGGCCATCAGGCAATAAAATCCATGGATAGCCAACAGGATGTGGGAGTTCAGGCATTTAATTTTCAAAGGTGCTCACTTTAGAGATTTAATTAAAAATGAGGTTTAGGCTTTCAGTTTCTCCTTTGTAAAACAGGGAACAGAAGATACCCGCTAACATTAGAAAAGATCTTTGAAAGGGACAGCCACTTATTGCTGCCTTTATTTCAGCAGGAAGAGCTGAGTGATGCTGGAGAGCAGAGAGGGCTCATGGCTCTCCCAAGTGTTTCTGTTGTGCATCCTGCGAGGGGTTCAGGAGGGGCAACGCCCTCAGAGTCCTCACTGTGCTCTCACCACTGGGACAGTCAGTACTGGGAGTCAAATATGGACAGAAATTCCAATACTTCGATTGCAGATCCTGGGAGTTAAAACTTTTGCTTTACACAGAACAGTAATTGAAAAACAACAACAAAAAAGTAAGATTTCCTGTAATGCCCTCTTCAACCCTTAGAAACTCCAATGCACCACTGTAATCAGAGGAAGAAATAGTAGAGTTGCATCTTTTTTTGGCAGCAGAGGAGTAAGGGAATACCTGCTGCTATTATTTCTTGATGCCCTAGTTTAAGTTCAGGTTCACCAAATCAATGTGTCTCATGTTCTTGCTCCTTTAAACACAGCTAGCTGTATTTTTTTGAAAAGCCAGGAGATAGGAATGTGAGAGGATGAAACAGGATTTTTATTTTTTTACTTAAATGTTCTCATAAAGGTTTTTGTAACTACCTTGGGCTGCACCTTTCCAGAAGTATTATTTCTCCCAGGTGACCTAAATATAATGTGACCAGTTTAATAAATGGATTTGTGGGTTTTTTATGATAAAGCACATAGGGATATAGAATAAAAGTCAGTGATACTTTCCTCTTCCACTGCTTTTCTCCTGAAAGGAGATAATTTTCCATTCTCATAAAAAAACCAAGTACTAATCTGTTTTGTAAGTATCCAGTGCTTTTTCTTTTTTACTTTTTTAAAGTTCTCATTTTTTACTAGACTCTATTATTAACATAGGTGTGGTAGAAGCCTTCATTTATGGTAGGGGAAGGGAGTTTTGTTAAACAGCTTTCACACTTTTTTTGCCAGGCTCTATGCAGTACTTTTTCCCTGAAGTCATTATAGGAAGTGGGATAGATATGGCAAACTTGTTTCATAAGTATATAAATATGTCAAATAATGTTTTTGTGTATGCAGTGAGTCTTGGTTTTTTTTAAGTAGCATGGCATACAATGTCTCATTTTACTAATTAAATTAGCATGTATAGACATTCACATTTAAAGGCTTCTTGCCTTCAAGTTAGGGGAGGTCGTACTTGTCAAAAGTTTCTTTTCCATCTTGTTTCACTTTCAGAGTTTCAATCTGCTTTTCACCTGCAGTAAGGTCACAGTTGGGACACTCTGGGGGTGTCTGTTTGGGTTCTGGCTGGTTGGAAGGGTTTGGCCTTTCGTTTGTTCCTCCACCAGCTGCAGCAATAAAGGCAGCAGAGCAGTGCATGGCCTGGGCGGTGCTGCTGGGCAGCTACTACAGCCTGGCCAGTGGTGTTGGTTTATAGAAGAGGTTTCAACAGCGCATTTTAATTCTTTTCAACTAGGAGGAAAGCTTTTAAATAACTCTCTCTCCAGCAAAAACATTTTGCCTCATGACACTGAGTTCTGACATTGCAGAAGAGTGCTTTGACTCTGCATTTTGAATACTTCTAGACAAAATTTCTCTTTGCAGAGACAAGCAGTACTTAGCGAACTGAGACCTCCTTTGTGTTCCTTTTGTTACTCTTTTTGATTGACTGTTAAAACCATTTTTCCTCTTAATCACTAAAAGATGCAGAATTACGTATTCATTTCTTAAAAAGTGTTACACAGATCCTTCTGCCTTAAAATGTGTAGAGAACCTTCTGTAAAAATTCATGTAAAGGAAAAAATCAACAGCCTAAAGTACCAGAATGATCTGAAGTATATAAAGTAGTGTGCATTAATGTTGTACTGGTGTTTGGCACTGTTTTTTGGAGAGGTTTTTGTGGGATTTTTTTTGTTTTGTTTTTGTGTGTTTTAATCTGGAGAGTAGAAGTCTAACCTTGATGAGACTCCCATTAAAAGAATAAATTTTAGTCAATCTCCTCCTACTAATTCCAAGCATGCTGCCATGTACTTGGCTTCCACTTGATAAAAGAAGATATATATTTGTTAAATATTTGTCTGTCTCTCTATTAATCATATAAACATTTCTAATTAATGGGATTTTGTCTTTGTAAATAAATAACTGTATCTTTTGTTGGACAGTGTTTTTTTTTTTTTTTTGATACTGTAATAAACAAACCAGCATCTTAACTTGGGAGGCAACTTCCTGGTGTTAAAAACCAACAAAAGCAAGTCCAGCACATGACTCACAGTGAGAAATTCCTCTTAAGGGATTTGCCCTAAATTTGATGGTAGCTCAAAATACTTAAAGGTTTTGAACTTGTATGTTTTATTCATTCCACTAGTCAAACAGATAAATCTTTGCAGTCCCTCTGAAACATTTGCCCCTCCTATTTTTCAAAAAAAAAATTATGTGTATACATTGCCCTCTTAATAGCTTTCAAATGGAAGATGAAGGCTGTGGTAATAAGCTCTTCTGCTGAATTCCTGTGAAAGATGGGAGTTTTCTCCATGAGAAGTCCCTTGCAATCAATACCTGACATCCAAATGGCACATTTGTATGGCTTAGAAGATGGCAGCCTGCAATAATTTTGATAAAGGCTGAAGATGTTTCTCAAGAGGAGCAGCATCTCTTTAACACTCTTATCTGCAGTACCATGATGAAGGTTTCAAAAGCCCAGCAAAACTGTCAGGTACATTTGGCAGCTGCACGTTTGCTTAGCTTTGGTCATAAGCAGAGGCTAAGACCTTTGTCTTGTCTGCCGTTTTTACAGGTCTCTCCTATTTTGTGATGGTGGAATCTTCTGGCAGCAGAATTATTTTAAAAGCAGAGCTGAATCTCATTTATTTTCCACTTCACCCCCCAAACTGCACTAATCAAAGCCCAAAAGTCATCCTTACCCTCCCCTGAATAAGTTTGCATAACTCGTAACAATTGCAATTCTCCGTTAAAACACCTAAAAAATAAATTTGGATCTGAGATTGTGATAAATCTGCTTTATCTGGTGGACTGGTCTTCGGGCATTTTTATGTTTCATTAAATGGTTTTACTGTATATTTTATTGGAAAAGTTGGCATAAGCAGTTGCACTTGTCCAAAATGGACTAAAAACTTTTTGCTGGTAATTATTTAGGTTGGTACTGTTGCATGTAAGATAGCTTGCTAATTTCCCCACAAATTTGGTGTTTAGTTCTACCTTGAGTTGTTAATTATGCCAAGCAACTTTGAGGTACTTCTGACCCACTACATCAAGCACTAAATAACTTAGTGGGAGGCCACGTTGTGCTTGTATGAGGGTGAGATAAAGTAGCATTACTCGGTGTGTTGAATACATGTGACCACTGAATGCTAGATTGCTAATTTATGTGAAGTCCTTCACATAAAGAAATGAATCACTGTATACCATTCATCGCTTTTTTTTTTTTAACTGGCGAACTGATAAATATTTCATGACCACAGGTAAGCAGAAAACTCACTTTTTCCAGCCCACAAAACTTTGAGTTCAAAACTAGTCCTGTTTTACTTTAAATTTCAGGGAAATTTAGGAAGAATGAAGATATCTGTCTAAAATACTCGATTTACTGCTAAATGCAAAACAGCTATTTTGGAGTCAGTGAGTCTGTTTTTTTGACTATAAATTCCCTTTTAATCCCTGGAAATGTTTTCTGAAGGAGTTTTCTTTAAAAATGGTACAACTCCACATGAAGTTTAACTTTATGAATCACCATCCTCCAGCTTGACAGAAAAGCCGATATTCAAAGACTGCAGTACTTGTGAATTAGGAGTCAAACATGAAGTGAAATCTTCTTACGTTTTTGGTGAGAAGTGGCACTTGATCCTTGAGGCAAAGAAATTCACTTCAACCTACGTGACACATCGCATCACATTACGAGCAAGTGCACTGGCAGGGCTATAAGATGAAATGCCATTTTCTGTTAAGTTAAAAGTAGGACATGTTTTTTCCATTTCTGAGAGTTCTATCACTTCATATAGTTGCTCTTGGAAATGAAAAATGGCAATGGTCCTGTGCAGAAGTGGTCTATGAATTACAGAAAAGCAGCTTATGCTGAGTGGTGTGGCACAAGAAGATGCCAAGCATTTCATGAGGAGAGAATGCAGCACAGTCATGTGGAGATTACAGAGCCCACAAAATTTAGTTATGCTAAGTCTCTTATTCTTAAATAGAGAGGAGAATGAATAAAATATAATTATCGTTTTTTTAATTTTAGCAGGCTCAACAAATACAGTGACCTTATAGATGATCAATATACTTACAGAACCTGTACAGTAAGTACAGAGAGAAAGAGATCATATGGGGGTTTTAGGTTTGTTAACTTCAGTATCCTGATCTAAATTACTGCTGCTAGGCTTTGGGGGCGATACACAACTCTGTGTATCATGTACCATACAGAATTACCTGGATTTCTCTGTTACTCTATAGCGGTGTCCAAAAGATTGTCTGCTTTGGTTTACAGTAGGATGAATAAAGGGAATAATCCTAACACATCTTCTCCCAGCTTGGGAATCAGGGAATAAACAAAGAGGAGTTTCTCATATTACATCATTCTGAATGTGGAACAGGAGCCCGGATGAACCTGGGTGTTCTGCTGGCTTCACCAGTACCTTGGTTTTTAGTTAAGGAAGCTTATAAAAATGTTTCAATCTACACTGATAGGTTTTGTTTAATTGTCATTCTGGTGTTTATGGATAAAAGCAACTACATATGGATAAAAGCAACTATAAGGCCATAGAGGTGATGGAATGATGAGGAGAATTTTATTCTTGGCACAATAGTTTGATAAATTGCCTTGTTTTAAGATTTTTTGTTTTAATGGCTTTGACACAATTTTATTTTCAAGAGTTTGAATCAGTGGAAAAAGAATAACAAAGACTTAAAAACAAGAAATATGCTGCAGGGAGGACTGTAACCCTAGCTCACAAAAGCTTTTGCTTATAATAATAAAGACTGGAGTTGTAATTAGCTTTTTTGGAGTGTTTTTCACTCCAGCTGCACTAGACAATACTCTGACTTGTAGTTAATACATACAGACATATCTACTTATTTTCCTTTGCATTGCAGCATGTGTACTTCCCTAATTGGCAGCTTGCCATTTATATGTGGAAAACAAGATTGTATTAGCAAGAGGGAGAGACTGAGATATCCAATGTCTGCAGTGCACAAATATCTGAGTTAGATTACTGCAAGGAGAAGAGATTTAAGTTTGAATTTAGTTATTTGGATCATAATGCACTTAGATCTTCTGTAAGGCTAAACATGAGCTACAAATAACCAAAGTCCAAGTTAGAACTCAGACTGGCACTGCAAGATTTCACTTTAGGACCACCCGTTGCTTTCATTTAATGTGGACTTTACATAGATATCCAGAAAGAGTGAATAGAGTCAATAAAGCCACTCAAGTTTTCTCTTAATACTGAAACTTATGTCAAACTGCTGAGATACTCTTCTCCCCTTATGAAGGATGGGATTGTGGAGGCATTCTACTTTATTTTGGGGAAGTTAAACATCATAGGTAGGAACAAGATGACTGAATACAGTGTCCTAGGAAATAAATGCTGCTTACTCCGTACAACAACTAAAAAATTAGTATTAATATCTCACACATTTTTGTAAATTAGAGAACTGATGTAACAACAAGAGCTCTATCAGGTACTGTATCACTGCCCTTTTAAATGGATGTATTGCTAATCTTATTGAGGATCACTTGGCACCAATTTCATATTGTCTAGCTAGGCCAGCAGTAAAGCATTAAAATCAATTTTATCTCCCTGGGAAAGTCTTGCTATGTCTTCAAATTTCTCTTGCTACATCTTAAGTGAAATTGATCGTGAGTACAACCAACTGTAATTTTGGATCTTGTCTGAGAAGTCAAACTTTCCACTAGTACAAAATACTTATATAGAACCAACAAGTTTTAACTAACTATCTAAATTCTAGAAGACAGGATTTTAGTTCTTTTTAAGCATGGATCTCGCATGTTTTAAGTCATCCATGGCTTAAGGCCGCAGAAATAAAATATATTTTTAAAATTATTTCAGGGAGACTCAGTTTAGGACTTCAGTTTCCTCAAGTTCCTTTTGTAAATGTCCATTTTGTCTTCAGTGTATGACAAGTGCTTGTAGTAATTCAGGTGTTGCAGATGGATTACAAACTGAAAAGTATTGTGTGTTTTATGCCTGCCAACCTAAGGAACTGAATGAATAGGTTTTGAGTACTCAAAAGCAATGCCTTTCTAGACAGAGTACTTGAATTAGACAAACAGACTCTGAAGATTTTTTGACACAGGCTGTCTGCTCTAGCTTGCATAAATCTGTGCTGAATGAATACTCAACCAGAATTACTTGAAAAGAGTTGATAGAAGTACTGCCAAATGAAACAAACAATTCTCTTAGTTCTGTAAAATTAAGGTGGTCATCAATGAAAATAGTCACTACTGTATTAATGATTTAGTTATTAGAGGAGATAGGAACAGTGTAACACAGTTAAAACCAGCAAAGTTTGCCATCTCTTTTCCAATCTTGCATTTTATAGTTCTCATCATGAGTTTAGGGTGTTCAGTAGCTTCCCTGATGTAACCAGCTAGAGCTGACAGTGTTCAAGCCACATACAGTCTGTATGATCTCTGTAGCTTTTAAAAGAATTTCCAACTGATGCAGCTAGCCTTCACCCCAGCTTTGCTGGGCACTTATCCAGTTTGTCTCACAGGAATTCATTCACTTCCATAGATTTGAGCACATCTTCTCTTCCTTTGCCCTTTCTGTTTATTAAATATAGTAGCCCTGATCCTCTAGATAGGTTTTGTCAACAGAAACACAGCAGGTAAACCAGGTAAAGAAATTCTCCAGACAACACAAAGTGATCTTTTAAGCACCAACAGTAGCCGCTTAAATACTTTTGATTTAGGTGTTTGTGTGAAAATCCTGATGTCATGTCATCCACACGTTTAATTTACTTCAACCTTTGAGCTGGCTGGTAAATATGGTAGTACTAAATAAAACATATATTTCAACAGACTTCACAAAAAGTTGGGTGGTGTAATTGGCTTTATCACTTTTCACAGAATTCTTTGTCTTTTCTCATCAGCAAATCTATGTCTTGTTACACAACTCTGACTTTGGCCTCACAGTTTTGAGGATAAACTAGTCACTCTTCATGATCCAGAGATGTAAAGCATGTTTGCCCTGCTTCATTCCACTAAAAAGGTGGTTCACTCCAAAATATCTATATTTACTTCCTCATGTTCTCACCCTTGCAGGTAAAAACAGTCACTTTCCCAAGTGCTCTAATGAACCAATATCATTTTATTAGGTGGCTTACAGGACAGCTAGAAAATGTTTAAATACCTGCTTACACTTGAAGTTTATGTAATTCTCTTTCAGTCTGAAATCAGTTTTAATTAAGTTTTCATAATAAACCACTTACTGAGTTATTATTTGTTCCTACTAGGGATCCTTTAAGAAATACAAAAAATACCTGTTTGGATCAGTGTTACAGGATCATGGGTCAATTATCATCATGAAGAAATAAATGTGAAAACACTGTTTGAATAAGAAATGTTGTTGAATCTTAATTCAAGAGTATATAGAGAAATTAGATGTTCTTTCAGCTTCACGGCGATAGATTAGTGCTGGTCTGGTGAAGAAAGCACAGTTTATTTTGGAGAGACTTTTTTAGATTTTGCTAATATCAGTGAAAGGTGGAGTAACCAGCTCTGGAAGGCAAAAGTGCCCAACTTCCATTTGCCTCATAGCAAACTTCTGCTTTTGTTTTTAATCAATCTGGAAGTAATTTGAGTATGAAAATAATGAGTATTCTCATGAAAAATCTCTTTGAATGCTGCTTTTAACAGTGATGTTTAGGAAATGTGTTCTTGATTTATGCAGATAGGTATTCTGGTAGGTAACAATAGCAATGGCACTGTACGAGGGAGACATTGTCTCCTTGTCGTTCTTAGAGCAGGATAACATGTGAGGCTTCTGAGGGTATGGGAAATGAGTTTTCAGTACATAAAATGTTTTGACTTTTAACTAAAAGATTGAGTTCTACAGTGCCACCATCTTTTAAAGATTAAATCCACATGGTGCTATATGGAATACAATATCCATTGTTCATACTTCTTGAATGACTTGGAATCATGTGTTAACATGATGAAACCAGATGGGATGTTCAAACACTAAACTCCATTCAGTGGTAGCCAGATGTCTTTCCTGGAGGATGGGGGAGGGATCCTCCAAACAGAAATTTCAGAAAAGATAGCAACTGTCAAATTTTGAGCAATTTATTCAAGTGATAAATACATTATATTGGTGATTCAATAACTGCTTGTCTGTTTTTAGGCAATTTTGGTCTCTCATCATTGCTCCTGTCTTCAGATATGGATGTATCACCTGATCCAAAATGTTTGTTTACCCCTGGCCCCCCTTTTTCCCCTTAAATGGGGAAGTAAAAGTAAAACGAACTTGGCAAGTATGCTGGGAGATTCAGGGTTTGCTTTTGTGGCTGAACTAACATCTTAAAAGCAAAAAGTGGAAAAAGAGGGCAGCAGAGAACAAAGTAGGTAAGTCAAAAGCAAACTGCAGAATGTAATACTAAATTTAAAAAAGTTTATCAAATGGTTAGCAGTTGCTCAGAAAGTTTGTATCTCTAGATTAGATTAAGAAATGTTTCTATTATGAGCCAGTTATATCTGCAGCTAGATTTGCAGAAAATTCATGGATATCTCCTTGTGTCTTAAAAAACAAACCTAAACAAAACCTCTTCAGTTGTGCTACATTTGACCCTTAGAAAAATTCCACTACAGTGGGCTTGCAGCAGTGGGGAGAGACTGTAAATATGTTTAGACAGGTGGTACAGTCTGAGGCCTTCTTTAAGGAAATGGAAAACAATACAGAAGGTCTTCATTTAGAAATGTTCTCATATAATGAAGTATGCCCACTATCTTTCAGTGCAGAATGCCTTTTCCAGTGAATCTCACTGCTTGTCATGAAATAAAGTACGAGTTTTCAAACAAAACAATTGAGAAGCAGTCTCCCCCACATTTCTCTTTAATGCTATCTTAACATCACTTATTTTACATTTGTGCAGTAAAAGAAATGACAGCCAAGTTAAGTTTCTAAATTTAAAACTACTGGATGACAAATCTTTGGCAAGGAGGGATGTACAATTCTAGTCTTCGTTATGCTTGCCACCTCCTGTTGTACAGAGCTAAGGAAAAAAGGAGCAGGAAGCTCATTAAGATCTTGTAGCCAAAGGCCACAAACCCCTCTCCCATAAAAGTCTCAAATTTTCTTGACTGTCTCCTCTTCCTTTGCAACGTCCTAAACACACAGTGAATCCTGGGGGCATCCAGCAGGAAGTCTTTGCTGTCTGTTCTGTGTAAATCCCAAAGAAGGAAAGAAAAGGACAGGATATAGGCATTACACAGTGAGTTACCCATCAGAGAGGTGTTGGAGGAGGGCAGAGTAGAGACCTTAACACAACAAAAAGTCTGAAATTCAGCCAAGTCTTACTGATCCTTTCAACGGCCTCGATGCTCTCACAGCCTGTGCGTGCAAGGTATCATTCTCCTTTCTCCAGGAGTGAGTTGGAAACACGATGGAGGCCTACTCCACTGGAGCCTGCTGGGATGAGGCTCAATGTGATTTCTGGTGCTGGTTGCTACAAAGGTGCAAGTGTGTTCCCATTTCCTCAGAGAAACAACACAGTTGTGCATCTAAAATATAGGTTCATGATCTTGATACACGTTCAGCGTTAGTCCCTGTTCCCTTTGAACTGTTTCTCAAAGTTCAGGATTTTTTTGTGGTACAAATTTAAACCAGTATTTCAGCAAAAAACCGTCTTGATTCCTCCTTGAAAAGGACAGGAACTTCATCAGCTTTTTAAGTAACTTAGGTTTCACTTCCTTCATTAGCATGACAATAGAGTTTAATTTTTTTTCATGGAAAAGATCTTAAGCTACTCCAAATTTAATACTGAGTCTGAAAAATTCGGCTAGAATACCGATACTGAAAGAATAGTCCTGATTAATGATTCTCTAAATGAAGTTATGTAATATTTATTCCCTGAATATAAGTACAAAACTGGCATAGCATAGTGGTTAGAGAAATATTTTTTCCTCTTAAAAAGAAAACAAATCCAACCAAAAAAACCCCACAAAATGAATACGTTTTGTGGATTTGACCATAAAATAAAGCAGTAAAAACTTGATAATTACAAACAAATACAACTAAAAAATAAAGTTGCCAATGAGGTGAGGAAAGAGGAAGCTTGGATTTACAAACAAAATGTCAGATGAATCCCACAGATTGAAATACCAATGTCCTGTAAGTTGACTTAGTGAAATTTCATGAGACTCTGCTTGCTTTACTGTACTGTTTTGTGTTTTGAGGAAATAATGACAGAAACCCATCAGATTGCAACCTGGTTATTTTTTGAGGTTTCCAAAATAATGAAAATGTAGATTTGAAGTCCTAATCTTTCTTGTGTCAATTTAATGAAAGTATTTCTCTATCTTCAAACTGCTCCATAAAAAGGCACTATTTTACTTGCATTTATGCTTTTAAGTAAAAATTTTAAAACTCTCATCATACGTAGAGCAACGTTGTGTATTTACGTAACCAGTTCCAATTTTTACATCTTTACGTTTTGCTGTTTGCAGAGGAATACAGCGATTCAGGGCAGAGTTGTTTAGAGAAGCAGATTGGATGGGGGTAGAAGAGATGGGGAAGAAGCTGCTAATGAGCAAATGGATTTTACCAGAGGAATCTGTCTCTAGTTTTAGAATTTTGTGCACTGATGCTCTGAAACAAACCTGAGCTCTGGTCCTGACTATGCAGAGAATCTGAAACGAAGGATGATTTCTCTTCTTTGTCTCTGATATATTAGGAAATCATTTACTTGAAGAAAACTGGGGGTTTTTTAAGTGTTATGCAAGACTGAACTATTACATAAGAATTACAGAAGGAGACACCTGGTTGTTGGGGGGTTTTTTAATGGCTTTTTCCAACTGACATGAAAAAAAAATTATAATGAAGCACAATTTAAAGATGTTTTGCTTTAATTTCCTTTCTCCAGATAAAATGTGTAGTGAAGGCACTAGGAATGATTGTAAGTTAGAGGATGAGGGAAACGTATTCCCAGGATAAAGACGGTTCAGTGGACAACTTTCTGTATTTTAGGTGCACGTATTGCACGTAGGAGAGACTGATAATTCATAAGAGTAAATGAATCAAAGCACAAGAATAGTATCCTATTTCTGCCATGCTATTTTTTTTCAGCAGATTTAGTATGCTATCTGACAATTGTAACAAATCAGTTTAGAATTTACAGAGAATAAGATTGAGTCTCTTCTGAAAGCCATGATTTTGATGCTCCAAAATAGCAGAAAATGAATTTATATTTTTGGTAATCTAGTTTTTCTTTACTTAAATTAGATTCTTGATTAATTTCAGTTTTATTTATTTTTATACTTGTAAACCATTGTAATGTCAGTCATTTGCAAACATTGCAAAAACTTCATCTTAGCTTGTAGTCCTGAAAAAAAATTTTAAATAGCCACTTAAAAGAAAAATAAACGAAACCACTTTTCCAGGCAGAGGTTTCTGAAGCTCTGGGAGTGAAGGACCCAAATGGCTGCTTCCACTGATATACAGCAGACTCAAAAGTGATGATCTTGATGAGATAGTAGGTGAAAACAGTGTGAAAATTCACTTCATTCTGTTTATTTCAAGTCCAGTTCTTCAGTGCTATGTGTTTCCTTCACAGAAACAATGTCTGTTTTCAGTCTGCAGAAGTAGTTGAATTCTCAGCTGTGCAAAAAATACAATTATGACAAGTACACTTGACCTTCAGCGAAATTAAGGAGAGTACCACCTGCACTAAATATGTCTTGTAAACAGTGTCGGGAGCAAAGGGATACAGCCTGGCTAGAAATCAAATCCAGTTGCATGGCTTACTGCAATAATAACATTTCAGGTTTTTAAAGTTTTGACTTCTAATTGTACCCTGCTCTTAAACAAGGAGTGTTGATGAGTTGTTAGCAGCTGCACTGTGAACAGGAGCACTCTTTGTGCTGAGATAAAGCTGCCCAGCTCTAGAAATAGTCTGTCATGCAATAAACAACATTTCTTTTTTTTCATTATTCTCTTGTAGTCGCAGTGTTACGAATTAAATTGAAAAACATTAGAAAACTGTTTCAGGACACACTTCCCAGAATATTTTGACCCCCTTGACCTGTGCCTACTCCTGGAATAAACTACTATATTAAGATCCATATTTTGTTTTAAAGAAAAATCTCCCCCAAAATCAGACTCCTTAAAACAATCTAGATAATGAAGATGGCCCAAGCTAATTTTTATTTAGCAAGGTCATAGGAAAACACCAAAATATTCTTTTTCTTACAGTATCCTGTAAGCAGGATATGCTGCTTAGCATATCTGAAAGGCAATCCAGTGAAATAAATGTTTTAGCCCAGATGCAAACATGCCTCTGTCATAGGCATTCTCTAAATATAAACCCTCATCTGAACTCTCTTTATGTAAGGCTCACCTTGAAGTAATGCTGTACCTAGAAGATGTGTTATCCTGGGTTATTTTGGCTAGACAGTTCTGACTAGTAGAGTTTTCCATAAAGCCTACCTGCTGCTGTTCACCTCTTTTAAACCACTCCTTTTCTTCTTTTCTTTTCCTTCAATGCAATGAACGTTTCTCAGCACAGCTCAGTGAGGAAGGAACGTGCACAAGTCAGTTATTTTAAAGTTTTAAATTTCTAAATCATAATTTTTCGTTTTTGGGGGGCATAGTTAGCTGGTATGGATCACAAAGTGCAGGAACCATGACTGGACAGTCTCAGATTTCCAGTAAGCTTTATGCCAGTGTAGAAGAGTGAGTTTTAGTACCTGGTATTATAGAGTGAAAATCGTCTTGAATGCCAGATCAAACCCGAACGAGCCACAAGTCTGGCAGCACAGTGTGGATGGGGAAAATGGGTTCCCTTCCCGCACTGGCAGGAAATGGCCACGGTACACTTTCCAGAAAAAACACAAAATCTCAAGTGGTCTTGAAGATGGTGGTACCCAGCTTATGCTTTCTCCTCAGCAAAGTTAAATTGTAGACCTCAAAAATCTTAGCAACCATCTACTAAATATAAAGCATAGAGAAATAATTATGTGTGTATGTACTGTCTTTTATATTACCTTCATTACTGACAACAGAATTTATAGATTTAATACACTCTTTATTTTTGTAAATCAAAATTGAAATTGTACAGACCTTATGCAGTTTAGCTCTTTTTATTATTAGTTTCTAAAACTGCTGTTTTTCTTTAAAATTTATATCAGTCCCAGTCTAATTAATAACTGTACCAGAAATCAATTTTTTTTTTTCCTGAGGAAAATGAGCTGTATTGCTTTGACTATTTTGTAGCAATGGGTTTTGTTTTTGTCTTCCATTTCCATAGCAAAGAGAATTAATTTAAGAGAGATCAATAGCGTTGCCAGCATACGTTGCATACTCCTGGTATAATTCACAGTGCTGGGGAGCATGAGGTGAGTTTATACCTAATCTTGTATCTTGTTGTATAGAATTATGTAAATTAAATACCCTTACAAAAAAGCTTTTGTTTTTAATAATTTAATGCATTAATAAACAAATTGTGTAAAACAAATCATTGTGTGTATTTAGGATAAAAAGATGTGCTAACCCCTGATATTGGGCGGGCGTAATGGATGTGTAAAGTGCTCTGTGCACTTTGCAGCGTGTGAAACCTGCAAAAACTTTCCAGTAATGTTAAAGCACTTGCAAAAATGTTGCACCTGGAGCAGGGAGGAGTGAAGAGGGCAAAGGTCAGCATTAGGCATTAAGACACTGACTAAACAGACTTTACACTCGGTGAAAAGTCCAGACAACCCCTGCAGTGTCATCTTACAACTCTGGTTTTCTTCTTTTCAGGACATAGTAATCCATAAATACACTCAAGTCACCAGCAGCTTAGCTCTTCCCCCTCTTCTCCCCCCTTCTAACTCTCCTTTCATTTATAATTCTTACGTAAAGATCTGAATTTTTAACCCTTTCCAAGTCTTTTAATCAACCTTGGGAACTGCTTTTCTTCACTGTTGTAATTCACTAGACTTATCTTTTTAAATCCTTTTCCTTGCAAATTTTTCTCTTAGAAAAATAGTTTCAAATGAGCTAAAAAAATAATGCTTGAAAACAGCAGTACAAACTCAGTGTATGGAAAGGACATTCTGGGAAATTATCGTATTTTTGCTTCTTAAAAAAGGCAGTTATTAAACTCTGTAAACTACTTAAAAGCAGTCTTTGTTTCTGAAGCTTATTAACCAGACACTCTATGTAAAATATCTCAGGGGATGTAGTATAATTTTTTTTTCTACAACTACTTCTGAGCTTATTTATTTGGATAGATGAAACCAGTTTCAGCTGGGATGCTGCAGGAAAAGAATCATCTTGCTTGCCATTGTTGTTTTTTTCAATCAAACAGAGAAAAACTTCATCAATTTCTCTAAACTGGAAAAATGCAGAGGTAAAACAAAGAGGTTGTTTGTACTTTTATCATACAACTAAGTCTTTCAGTTTTGCATCTATTACACTTAATAGATGAAAGCATGAGACCAAACTGATTTTAATCATTTTATCTGATCCCATTATCCACATCCCATGGCTTAAGAGACTGGATAGACTCCTAATATAGTCTGGAGCCTTGACAGTAAAAATAGGCTGGTGAAATACAGCCCATCAGTTGCATGTAACTGTGCACATTTTGCTCACTTCCTCTCCTTGTTCTGAGCACTGCACAAGGCTGTAATTCCATGCAGGATATTTTCCTCTCACCCACTCTTCACTATCCTACCCTTCCTGCAAACCTGCTGAGATGTTCAGCAGCTCTGTCACATTGCCTTTTTCATTAATTTTTACATCTTGTGAGCAACACTGACACAAGATAGCTGAAAGTCTGAGTATTTCTTTCATATTGTGCATGAATATTGATTAGTAACAACATTAATAAGAAAATGTTTAGAGATTTTTTTGTTTTGCACAGAGATCCCACATATTTATTCAGGGAGGAAAAACAAAGTTTCCAGTTCGATGTGTGTGATGTGGTCATCACTCGGTCACAAAATGGTGGCCTGAAAAGGTCTCCTGTCCCGTCTCGTGGCCAGTGCAGGATCACTCATTTCTGTTCCTGCGCAGTGATTTTTAGCATTGCTAACGAAGGGTTTTTGTCTTGATCTGTTCAGTGGTGGGAATCAAAGAACCATCGATAGAAAGGTGAATGTGGGAGCACAGTTTAATGCGGGCAGAACCCAGCAGAGGTATTTACTTTCCAGGGCAATGTGCTCTGTAGCAATTGAAGACCCATTTCAGCACGATGCTTTGAGCACATGCTGAACTTGGAGGGTGGAAGTGCTTCACTAGGTGGCCTTCAGGCTTTGGACGTAAATGTGCTCGACGTCGCTCCAAAATCAGCTCCTTGGTGCAGAATACCAAAGGCAGTGGGTGTCTGGGGCCCAGGTTTGCACTCTGGTCATGCAGTGCTGCATTCAACCTGCTCTCAGTCTCACTGGTACCCTGGAACAGGCTGTTAAATATGCCATCACGGGAGTCAGCGTTTTAGTGGTAGGCCTTGCATGAGTGTTGAATCTACAGCATCTTTCCAGATGGAGCAGTATCTTCCACTTATCCTATGTTCTGATATTTTGTTGCAGGTTAGTGAAAAATTAGAAATGAATGTTCGAGAACATGAAGAACTTTAGAAAATTAAGCTAGAACTGAATGACATTGATCTCTTGAGAAAGAGGCTTTGTATCTTGTCGTTTTGTATCTTTCTTGTTGTAGAAATACCACACCAAAAACGATCTCACTTAATAACAAAAACAAAAGACCATTGTTTTGTCTAGTATTTTATGTTGCTTTCAAGCATCTGAGGTCTCCTGTACCCTTTGCTGTGGTATCTCATTGCTGACCTCTTAATTATAATCACACATTCAAAACTTAAATTCTGCTAATATGACGTAGATGAGAAGCCAGGCAGTTAAATGATTTGCCCAAGGCTACGAAACATCTTGCTGGAGAGCTGGAATCAGACCTTTTACCATGTCTGCCTGGCCAGACCCAAGGTCTGTGCTTTGTTTTATGTTCTCAGGCATGTTTCTTCATGCAAATGTTATTTGGACTGCATGCTTGACATATAGCAAAGGCCATGCTGCCCACTGAATTTTCTCCTGGATTGTTTTTCACCTTAAGTTTAAAAAATTATTGGGATTTTAATGAAACCTTCTTTTCTTCACGTTATCTTAATGAAACCATTTTCATAACTATTTTTCAGAAATTATATTTTGCGGGTGTTGTTTATAGATTCAAACTTATAGTAATAATATGAAACCACCAACCATTCAAGCATAATGTTAAACTAAACTGCGAGGAGTGAATTTGTACGAAATAGTTCAGCCATGAGTCTGTTGCTAGTTTTTTTTAACCAACAAAACTTGCTCTATATTGCTGTCAATTAGTCTTTTTCCCCACCCCCTTTTCTTCTGAAGGATTCATTTTACCCACTTACCTTATGCATGGGCCACATAAACACATAGGTAAGACTTTGTGCATCCTTTGCATGCTCTACTTGTTAAATCTCAAATATTGTTACATTGCTTCACACACATCTCAGTAAGTCCAAAACAGTAGGTAAAGCTGCAATGATGTCATCTGCATGTGTTTTTCTGTAGGTAATGTTTGTGTGTGATACATCCAGTTTTTAGAGTCTGTACCTCACATGTAGATCACACAGACACAACTGAGGCTGATCACAACCAACGCAGTGTGGGTGGGATGCGTGCGGGTACAATCTATGTAGGCAAATACGAAGCATTTGAAGATTACAGGTGTTTTAAGGGTCAATATTTTGGACAGTGGAAAAAAATATTTTTCTGACTCTTCTAAAATGTGCTTTTCAAAAATTTCTTTTAGTACCATATCCTTTAAATCTTCTGCGTATATTAGAAAAGGTAAAGCAGTTCGTGCTTTAATTCAGCCATCCCTTTCAGTCTTTTTGATCATTCTTTGCTTGAGTTTGTTTTGGGAGGTTTGTTTCCAAGTTTTATGGGTTTTTTTGGTTTGGTGTTTTTTTTTACTATTTGGCTGTTAAATGATGTCAAGTACCTGCTTGTCTGGTGTCTGATAGACGTACATCTTCCTTGTTACACGCATTTCTAAAAGAGGAACTCACAATGAGTTTTGCCTGAATGCTACTACATTTGCTGCTATACAAATAATATAAATTAAATATTCTTAATTATTTTAGCTCATACTAGAAAAGATCCAGGACAAAGGAGAGATTGATGCAGTGTGCCTTACAATGGTCCTACTGATTTCTCTACTGGCCTTTCCTCTGCACATGGTCAATTAGAATTGAAAATCCTGTGCTGATTTCATTCGCTGGAATTTTTAAGCAGGTCAGGAAGAAAGATGTTATTGAAAGGAAAAGTCTCATCTAAATAAGAAAAGAACACGTGGCCATCTGGTCTAACTGTACCATGCTGAAAGTAATTTTGACTCCGCTCTAGTTTGAGCTTTGCAACAGTTTGCTAAAATATCAACCAGAAATCTGTTTACATTAAAACACTCTGTGCTTTGTATCTGTAAAAATGCAATGTGCAGTTCTCCTCCTATCTGTAATGCATGAGCTCATTTGACCCCGTTACCTTATTGAGACTGTCTATGTTTCTGGTAGGTTCTCAAGTTACTTCAGCTCTGTAGAGGTATAAGCGAAACTACAAATCTTTTGAAAGTTTTGGAGCTAATTCTGAGCGCTGTATTCCTAGGACTCAAAGTCACACTTCTGCTTGAACTAGGAAAGGCTCAAAAAAGCCGATGAAACAGGAAGCATAGGGGGAAGAGGGGAGAGGAGGGTTTAGAAAGGAAATTAGAACTTGAAGTTTGTGTGAGTAGCACCATGGAATTTGCACAACCAACTGTAGGCCACAGGCTAAGAGGCAAGCTGTAATAGATATCAAATTTTTAAGGAATGGAGTCATGAATATGCATGAGTTTCCATGATTGCATTATTTCAGCATCAACTATTAAAAAGTTTTAAAAAGTCAGAAAAAAAACCAGAGGTCAGCAATTTTCACTTGAGGTAAATAAATTCTTCTTGTAAAAAACTAAAACACATAGCTCCAAATCTCAGGTGCCCAGACAACAACAGCAGCAGGACAATGCCATTTTTAAAGCAACATTGCTCAGGTATCTGCTCCCTGCTCTAGTCAGAGCTGTTGTACCCAGCACTCACAAAACCCAAGAGACCTCACTGGGAGAAGGGGAGAGTGGTGAACTAAACATGGAGGCAAGGACCCTGTATCCATATTCTCCTGCTTGATGCTTATTTCTTATGTGATTAGACATTACTTTTGCACTGACAAACATTGCATAAATTGCCAGCTGAAATACCCTTCTAAGACAAGGTAGTGTGTAAATCACTTCTGAAGCTGAGGAATTGATTTGCATAGGATTTCAGCCTTTAGGAAAGGATAAAAATATGATTGCCTTGTCATTACCTTAAGAAAATGAAAGCGAGCATTTCATAATTTAGCTGTAGGCATTATTTCAAAACACATTTTTTGAAACAAGTGACAAATTTTGTTTTAAAACATAATATGCCAGGAGAAGTAGCAAGGAAATATTACCTTAATTCTACTGAACATGTGTACATACATGTAATTTACAAATATATACTTCTCATGTATGACCATTGTGAAGAGTTTGCTTGTATATTTCATATAAGATGTATAAAGTATTCCTTCAAAAAAGCATTAAATCCCTTATTTACCAAAAAAAAAAAATACGGGAGTACAAATTTGACCACAGTTCTGGATTCATTCACTTAATTTTTCTGAAATCTCTATTCAGGAGTTTTTACTTTGCTGTGGATATTGCTGCCACTACATGCAACCTTTTGTTTGCATGTCTCTGCTGCTATTTGGAAAGGAAGTTTTTTTTAAGATTAAATTTATGGGATACTTATGCTGGGTTCCTTTTCTCGTAGTGTTTATAAGCAATATTAGAGAAAAAAAGCTAAGAAAATTTCATATCTGTCCATTAAGATACCTGTTAGAGTGACTAAAATATAGTTTAAGCCTTTTCAGAGAGTAAATTAAAAGCACTGTATGTATGTGCATGTGGTTGTGTGTTTAAAAATGTATTTTTTTTTAAGGTCCTTTTCAGACAAAGTTCATATTGAAAAGCAAATATCAGTCATCATGTTTATCACACCATGATTTGTACCGCAAGACAATGAAATTCCAAAGAATTTAGAAAATAGGTCCGCACAGCATACGTTTAAAAATTAAATAGAACACATGCTTTGAATCTGCCTTTCCCCTGTATGTCTCTGCTAACCCCACCCATAGCCACACCAAACGGAGAGCAACTATTTTGGGGAGTACTGCATTCCCAAGCCCAACTTTGTGGCACGATGACACTGGGCCACTCGGAATTTCTCTGGGCTGTGGAACAGTAAGGCCAGGGCTTGCAGGGCCAGCTCAGTCCCTGCCATGCTCCCCTTCTCCGCCTTGAACACAACCTACTTACAAAGCATTTCGCTGCTGCCTTGTTTAAAACTATCATAAAACTGCCTAGGAGCTCTCGCTAATCTCTCTAAACCCAAATATATTCTAATATTTCAGTTTGCCGGGCATTTAGGTATGGGTATCTGTACAGTAGCTGTTTGCCTTCGTGTAATATATCATATGCGCATAAAAAATCTTTATACAGTGTTTGAGAGCTACACAGCAATTATGTAAGTGATGCATGAACTTAACATAAAATACTGCACTGACTGTAAACCCAGAGTAGAAATCACAGTAAAATGGGAAACACTGGATGTCCCTAGTTACACTGTGTTGGAAAGTGTGTGTGCGTGTGTGTATGTTTTGTACAATAATGTGTATACATGTTTACAAAGTTTCTTATTTTGTATTTTTTTTGCGAATCATAACAAAGTTGAAACCGAGCCTGGCCGACATAAGGAGGAAAGGCTTGTGTTTGTCTTTAATCTTTTCTGCAGCACGATTCAGACTTCTGTCTGATCTGCACATAGCAGAGCAAGGGGCTTGCCGTGCATTGCGTGCAGGCTCCTTGATTGTGGAAGGAAAAAAAAAAATCTGGCTGGAATCCAGACAGGCGAGCGCAGTGCTCTGTTGATCATTGTGTCTAGCCTTCAGGTGTCTCAGCTCACAGTGGGCGGCGGTTGGGGGAGGGGGAGATAACAGGAGGGCAGACAAAGAATAAAA